>CAUYPK010057817.1:0-45709 GCA_963574355.1 Loris lydekkerianus | reverse complement strand
GATTATAGCCTTCATGTGAAAGCTATAGTTTAGCTTCATAGTAGGGCTGAGTACATTGGATACTTTTTCTTCCATTCCTGGGATACTTTGCTAAGGAGAATATGTTCCAGCTCCATCCATGTAAGCGTGAAAGAAGTAAAGTCTCCATCTTTCTTTAAGGCTGCATAGTATTCCATGGTATACATGTACCACAATTTGCTAGTCCATTTGTGGGTCGATGGGCACTTGGGCTTCCATAACAATTATTTTTTTGAGACAGTCTCACTTTGTCAGCCTCAGTAGAGTGCCATGGAGTCATATTTCACAGCAACCTCTAACTCTTGGGCTCAAGCGATTCCTTTGCCACAAGCCTCCCGGATAGCTAGGACTACAGGCACCCACCACAATGCCCAGCTATTTTTAAAGACAAATTCAGGCTCTAGCTCAGGCTGGTCTTGAGCTCCTGAACTCAGGCAATCCACCCACTTCGGCCTCCCAGATTAAGTGTTTTTCTAATTGTGGCCCTAGTCTTTTGTGTTTGTTATTCAATTTTTCAAATCTAAATAGTATACTGTTTAGAAATTCATACGTTGGCTCCCACAGTATACAGCACACCTTTTGCCTACAGGACATAACTGTAACAGGGAGTCTACCTAACAAATTCAAACATTGTAAATTGGTTGTTTGTACCCTCACATTAACCTGAAATTTAAAAAAAAAAAAAAAAGGAAATTCATATGTTGAAGGTAACACTAAAAAGAAAAGCAAAAATGAGCTCAGTAGCTTATAATCCTAGCACTTGGAAGGCTGAGGCACTTTGTCTGAGCCAGAGTGAGACCTTGTCTCTAAAAATAGCTGGGTGTTGTGGCGGGCACCTGTAGCCCCAGCTACTCGGAGGCTGAAGCAAGAGAATTGCTTTAGCCCAAGAGTTTGAGGTTGCTGTGAGCTATGATGTCACAATACTCTACCTAAGGGTGGCAAAGTGAGACTCTGTCTCAAAAAAAAAGAAAAAAAAAAGAAAAAAAAAGAAAAAATAAAAATAAAATAAAAGTAAAAGCACAAGTGATTCTCCTGAGGGAAGATGGTGGGGTAAAATGACACAGGGGACTTCTAAGAAGTAAAGATCTATTTTAGATAATTCACAGTTATTCACTGTATTCTTATTCAAGAAACTATATATTTATATATTTTTGTATATGTATGATACATTTTATAACTTAAAATAGACTCACCTGATAGGCTTATCACTTGTATCTTGGGTTTCAAGAAATTTAGGATTAAAAAGAACAAAATGTGAGAAAGAAAAGAGAACAAAATGTGGCCCGGTACAGTGGCTCACCCTTGTCATCCTAGTACTTTAGAAGCCCAATGCAGGAGGATCACTTAAGACCAGGAGTTTAAGACCAGCCTGAGCAAAATAGCAAGAGCCTGTCTCTTAAAAAACAATTAAAAATTAGCCAGATGTGGTGGCACCTGCCTATAGTCTTAGCTGCTTGGAGTTACATGTGAGCATGAGGAGGAGGATTGTTTGAGCCCAGGAGTTGGGGTTCCAGTGAGTTATGATGGCACCACTACAACAGAGCAAGATGCTCTTTCTAAAGAAAGAAAGAAAGAAAGAAAAAAGAACACAGCAAAACACAATCTAAAATCTGAACCTAGAACTTTGCTCTTAGCTTGACTAATGAACTTTGGCACTACAAATAATCCAGAAGCCAAGGGGCTGACTTCACTGCCCTGAGATGAAGAGGCAAATGGTTGCTTCACATTCCTTTAATTAACACTGATTCATATTTTTTTTATTTTGTACATTTATGCAATTCCTACCAAATTTTCTCCTATGATCCTTTCCCCATATTCTGGCATGTGACTAGAAACCTTAGTTTTACATGACTCCCTACCTCACCAGCTCTTCTTGATTGTACATCTAAATTGGATCTTGTAGCCACCCCTCTCTTTCCAAAATTCTGCCACAGGGCCAGTGCAGGCCCTCCTGAGAATCTCTAGCTGACTAGTCTATGATCTCCACCTAGGTCTCTCCAGACTCCAATCTGTTTTTAATACTGCCACAAGAATTCAGCTTCTCAAGTGTAGTGTTTTTTATTGTGGTAAAATACATGTAACGTAAGTTTATCATTTTAATCATTTTTGCATGCATAGTGCATTTATTTATTTGTTTATTTTATAAAAAGTCACCCTGTCACCCAGGTTGGAGTGCAGTAGAAGAATCAGGCATGTAAATAAATAATGACTGTTTAGGAGTTAGTAGAAGTACTGAAAGGGCACGGATGTGTCATAAAAGAGGGAAAGACTCAGGCTATCTGGGATGGGAGCTGGCAGGGAAATGGTGGCAAAGTAGGTAATGCCTAGGCAATATTATTATTATTGGTTTCTTAGGGTTTTTTGAGACAAGAGTCTCACTCAGTTGCCTTGGAGTTGAATACAAGCGTCATAGCTCACAGCAACCTCAAGCTCTTGGGCTCAAGTGATTCTTTTGACTCAGCCTCCCAAGTAGCTGAGACTATAGACACCAACCACAACACCTGGCTATTTTTAGAGATGGGGTCTTGCTCTTGCTCAGGCTGGTCTTGAACTCCTGAGCTCAAGCGATCCACCTGCCTTGGCCTCCAAGAGTGCTGGGATTATAGGCATGAGCCACCTCACCAGCCTCACCTATGCAAGATTTTAAAGAAAATAAAGTGGGCCAAGCACAGTGGTGCACACCTCTAATCCCAGCTTCTGGGAAGTCTGAGGTGGGAGGATCATTTGAGCCCTGGAGTTGAGGACCAGCCTGGGTAACATTGTGAAACCTTTTCTCAAAAAAAATTTTGTAATAAAAATAAGCAAAACAAAATGGAAACCCACAAAGATTAGAAACACAAAATACTGTTTGGGGGACTCCTGCTTCCTACTGGGTAACATCTCTGGTGTGTAAAATTCAAGATTGTGAAGGGAGGTGCTAAGTATTTTGGCCTTTGTCCTCTAAGTAAAATGGGAATCTGTAGAACAGTTCCTAGCATATATTGCATGTCCCTGTACACAAAGATATATATTCCAAAAATACATAATTCTGACAACAGGGCATCTGGATTTAATGGGAAGCACTTAAATAAATAATTACCCAAATATTTAAGCCACTTACTCACTCCTTTTAATATATGCCATTAGTAAAATAATGAGTTCTATTTATCTAACCTATGCAGTATTATTAATAATATTTACTGAAGCATACACAAAAATGACTGTTTTTTCAAGATAAGAGTCTTGCTCTGTTGTCTGGACTAGAGTGCAGTAGCATGCTCAAGCTCACAGCAATCTCCAATTCTCAGGTTAAAATGATCCACCTGCCTCAGCCTTCTGAGTAGCTAGGACTATAGGTACACAACAGCTAGTTTTTGTTTTTTTTTTTTTTTTGAGACAGAGTCTCACTATGTCACCCTCAGTAAAGTTCTGTGGCATCACAGCTCACAGCAACTCAAACTCTTGGACTCAAGCAATTCTCTTGCCTCAGCCTCCCAAGTAGCTGGGACCACAGGTGCCACAATGCCCGGCCATTTTTTTTCTTTTGGTTGTAGTTATCATTGTTGTTTAGCAGGCCTAGCCTGGGCTGGAACCCGCTACCTTCAGTGTATGTGGCTGACACCCTACTCACTGAGCTATAGGCACTGAGCCCATCCCAGCTAATTTTAAAATTAGAGATGGAATCTCACTACATTGCCCATGCTGGTCTTGAAGTCCTGGCCTCAAGTGATGCTCCCACATTGGCCTCCCAAAATTCTGGGATGATAAGTATGAGCCACCGTCACAAATGACTATTTCTAAGATTAGACTGCCATATTATTATAATGGTTGAACATGAACATAGCTCTTGGTTAATTAATGAAAATTAAACATCACAGATTTTTGCTACAGATCTATGTCAATGAAATACCAGTTGGGCTGGGCGTGGAGGCTCACGCCTGTAATCCTAGCACTCTGGGAGGCCGAGGCAGGTGGACTACTTGAGCTCAAGAGTTTGAGACCAGCCTGAGAAAAAGCAAGACCCTGTCTCTACTAAAAATAGAAAAACTGATGCAAGAGAATCACTTGAGTTCAAGAGTTGGAGGTTGCTGTGAGCTATGACACCACAGCACTCTATCCTGGGTGACAGCTTGAGACTCCATCTCAAAAAAAAAAGAAGTACCAGTTGGGTTTCCAATGCTTATCACTACAATACCACAGCTATACTTTTGGGAGGGCTGGTCTCTGTCACATTTTTCATGCAAGTGAGTGATAAACACATAAGTAATCGATGCAGAAAGCTATCAAAACTAAGTACAAACTACCTTCCTCAAGTTGGGTTTTTTTTGTTTGTTTGTTTTTTTAATAGAAAACTCCACAGTGAAAAGAATTGAGAACAGATCATAAACTGGGCTCTGGCTCACACTTGTAAAGCTAGCACTCTGAGAGACCAAGGAGGGTGGATTACCTGAGTGCAGGAGTCTGAGATCAGCCTGAGCAAGAGCAAGACCCCATCTCTAAAAAAATAGTTGGGTGGCCACACCTGTTGCTCAGTGGATAGGGCGCCAGCCCCATATACTGAGGGTGGCCAGTTCGAACCTGGCCCTGGCCAAACTGCAACAAAAAAAATAGCTGGGCATTTTGGCGGGCCCCTGTAGTCCCAGCTACTCAGGAGGCTGAGGCAGGAGAATCGCCTAAGTCCAGAAGTTGAAGGTTGCTGTGAGCTGTGACACCACAGCACTCTACGGAGGGCAATCAAGTGAAACTCTGTCTCTAAAAAAAAAAAAAAAAATAGCTGAGTATTGTGGTGGGCACCTGTAGTCTCAGCTCTTAGGGAGGCTTAGGCAAGAGGATCATTTGAGGTCGCTGTGAGCTATGATGCCATGGCATCTATCCAGGGCAACAGAGTGAGACCCCTTCTCAAAAGAGAGACACACAGAGAGAGAAAACAGATCATAATAATTCTTTCTTGCTTGCTTTCTTTTTTTGAGTCAAGAGTCTCAAGCTATAGTGCTGGATAGAGTGCTGTGGTGTCACTGCTCACAGCAACCTCCAACTCTTGGGCTCAAGTGTTTCTCTTGCCTCAGCCTCCCAAATACCTGGGACTACAGGCACCCACCACAACCAGCCTGGCTATTTTTTAGAAATGGGGATCTCACTCTTGCTTAGGCTGATCTCAAACTCCTGAGCTCAAGCAACTCCCACCTCAGCCTCCCAGAGTGCTGGGATTACAGGCGTGAGTCACCACACCCAGCCTATTTCTTTTCAATTTAATTTGTTCTTTATAAATATATTTGCCATTGTTTTGCTTATTGTTAACACAAGAGTTGCTTGTCAGCATTTTGTGAGGTAGTCTTTACATCTGAAGAAATGAGTTGTGGGTGGTAGTGAGTTCCAAGCTGCATAGTTTGTTGCTGCTCCAGGTTTCATCTAAAATGATCTTCATTTTCTGATTTGTTCATGACAGCATTATGCTATGGGTAGGATAAGAGAAACTAACATTTGACAAAAACTCTCCTTTGACTAAAACTTTAGTCAGGCTTCTCTGAGTCTTTGCTTGACTAGCCATCACCTTGGGCTTCCTTCTCTGTCCTTAGTGAATGCAATCAGGAAGAATCCTGTTAAATCAGTTGGGTGCAACATCTTCCACCCTTGATCTCTGACCATCCTCCACATCTTATCACCCTGATCTGCCTTTATCAAGTCAGAAACCTCTTTTCCTTGGTGCCTCCTCAGTAATTTTCCATCCACCGATCCTCAGCTAGTTCCTTTGTTCACTTATCCTTGTTGGACTCAGAGCTGAGCTCAATTTCTCTTCCCTGCTTCAAGAACCTGTTGCAGTGACCCCTGTATCTGTCTCCACGGCTCCCTTTGGATAAAATCTGCTTTCCCGTCTTTAACAGTACCATGAATATTTTTTTTCTTTAATAATTTTATCACAAATATTGCAAAGCAAATTAAATGTTTATGTAACTTACAAAAGTAGTTTAGAACCGAATTGGATAATTGTTGGAACATTTTTTCCACTGAGTATTTTTTCTGTTGATGAGTTTTACATATATCTCTCTAATGGTGCTTTGTATAACACTAAAATGTTCATGAGCTCATGTACAGTCATATTGGCATCTGCTCTTATGGGGATAAGTTTATTATTATTATTTTTTGAGACAGGGTCTCACCCTATTGCCCTGTCTAGAGTTCAGTGGCATCATCATAGCTTACTGCAGCACCAAACCCCTAGTCTTAACCAATCTTCTCACCTCAGCTTCTCAAAATTATAAAATTTCAGGAGGTGAGAATGATTAGACATGGCCACGGGCAGAATTTAACGGTTTCTTCAGTTCTTGCCATCATCATTGTACACTTATGGACCGTGAAGTCTAGAAATATCCTTAACAATCAACTTACCAGAAAAATAACAGATGCTGGCAGAGATGCAGAAAAAAGAGAACTCTTCTACACTGCTGATGGGAATGTAAATTAGTACAGTCATTATGGATAATGGTATGGAGATTTCTCAAAAAAATAAAAATAGAATGACCATATGATCCAGCAATCCCACCACTGGGTGTTTATCTAAAGGAAAGGAAATCACCAAATCAAAGGGATGCACCACCACCCCCATGTTTATCATAGCACTATTCACAATAAGAAAGATATGAAATCAACCTAAATGTTTATCAATGGATGAATGGATAAAGAAAATGTGTTATATTTACACAGTGGAATACTATTTTGTCATAAAAAAGAATGAAATCCTGTCATTTGCAGCAACATGGATGGAATTCGAGATCATTATATGAAATGAAATAAGCCAGACACAGAACGACAGACATTGAATGCACTCACTCGGATGTGGTAGTGTAAAAAAGTTGATCACGTGGAGGTTGGAGGTAAGAGTGGAATGATAGCTGCCAAAGTATAGGAAGGATGTGAATGAGGGAAGGGGGGTGAAGAGAGGTTGGTTAATGAGTAAAACACAAGTTAGATAGAAGGAAAAGGTTCTTTTTTTTTTTTTTTTTTTTTTAAATCTGTTAGAGATGAGGTCTATGCTGCCCAGACTGGTCTTGAACTCCTGGCATCTAGCAATCCTCACCTCAGCCTCCCAAAGTGCTGGGATTAAAGGTGGGACCCTCCATACCCAGCCAATGTCTAACATTTGATGGTAGAGAAGGGTGACTATAGTCAACAACCATGTATTGTATAATTCAAAATAGCTAGAACTAGTTGAGGATTTGAAATGTTCTCAACACACAGCTATGATAAATGTTTGTGGTGATGGAAATTCTAACCACTTGAAGTTGATCATTACACATTCTATGCATGTAACAAAATATCACATGTGCCTCATAATACATACATATATTATGTATTAACAAAAATAAATAGGGGGGCTCGGCACCCACAGCTTAATGAGTAGGGTGCTGGCCACCTATACACAGCTGGCAGTTTGAACCCAGCCTGGGCCTGCTAAACAACAATGACAAAAAAAAAAAAAAAAAATAGCCGGGCGTTATGGTGGGCACTTGTAGTCTCAGCTACTTGAGAGGCTGAGGCAAGAGAATCACTTGAGCCCAAGAGTTGGAAGTTGCCGTGAGCTATGATGCCACAGCATTCTACAGAGGGTGACATAATGAGACTCTGTCTCAAAAAAAATAATAATTAATTAATTAAAATAAATAAATAAATAGGGGCTGAGGCAAGTAGACTGCCTGAGCTCAGGAGTTCAAGACCAGCCTGAGCAAGAGTGAGACCCCATCTCTACAAAAATAGCTAGGCATTGTGTTGGGCTCCTGTGATCCCAGCTACTTGGAAGGCTGAGGCAAGAGAGTTGCTTGTGCCCAAGAGTTTAAGGTTGCTGTGAGCTATGATGCTACAGCACTCTACTAAGGAAGACAAAGTGAGACTGTCTCAAAAAAAAATTAATTAATTGAAAATATTTAACGTACACAGATTAAATCATCTTCCAAAAGGCTTCAGTGTATTATCTTAGACCACCAACTTACTGGCTGAGCCAAAATAAGGACTCAGCTGGGTGCCACCTGTGGCTCAAAGGAGTAGGGTGCTGGCCCCATATGCCAGAGGTGGTGGGTTCAAACCCATCCCCGGCCAGAAACTGCAAAAAAAGAAAAAGATAAGGACTTACCTAACATCTGGGGGCATGGCATTCTCATTATACAAACACTGTTACCTTCACTGGCAAACACAGAGGTCACTTATGCGGATAATACCTTCTGGGCCTGGGCAGTGACAAGCCAGCAGCCTTGTCCCTACCTTTTCAGGATTTTTAGTTTCAGGCAGACAACACTATAAAATGATGACTGCAATGTGGATGGATCCAGGTAAATAACAAAGAAGATAGAAACACTGCATAATGAACAGGCTCCAGCACATACCGTATAGATTTGTGTTATGCATGTAGGGGAAGGTAGTGGGAAAGCTTTATTTAGAGCACAGGAGGAATCGGTACTTTATTTACTCCTTTAACAGCCCTAGAAGTTATTATTATTCTTATCTTACAGACAAGGAAACTGAAGCACAGAGAGGCAAAGAAACTTGGAAATGTCATGCAGCCACTAAAAGGATTCATGAACCTGTCACACCTTTGACTACTATGATAGGTATCTCAACCTGTGATTTACAACACCCCCCCTCCTTGGTGAATTTCACCATTTGTATGTGGTGTATGATTTTTTTTTTTTGAGACAGTCTCAAGCTGTCGCCCTGGATAGAGTGCTGTAGCATCACAGCTCATAGCAAACTCCAATTCCTGGGCTCAAGAGATTCTCCTGCCTCTGCCTCCCAAGTAGCTGGGACTACAGGTGCCTGCCACAATGCCCGGCTATTTTTTGGTTACAGTCATCATGGTTGTTTGGCGGGCCCGGGCTGGATTCAAACCCACCAACTCAGGTGTATGTGGCTGGCATCTTAGCTGCTTGAGCCACAGGCGCCAGATATGGTGTATGATTAAGTTATTATAAATTAAAGCATTTTATTTACTATTGTGATAGTTTTGTGTCAATTTGGCTATGCCACAATACCAATTATCCAAACACTAATCCAGGTATGGCTTGGGAGTATCTATAGGTGTGGTTAACATCTACAACCATTTGAATTTAAGTAAAGGAAATTATCCTTTGTATCTTGGTGGGTCTCATTAAATTACTTAAAAGCCACAGAAAAATTTCCATCTGTAGACTGCAGCATCTGCTGCCAACACAAGAGTTTCCGGCTACTGACCTACCCTCAATATTTCAGACTTGTCTAGTTAGACTGCATTATTATGTTAAAAAAAAAAAAATCCTTGAAAAAAAATACGTATTTTTTTTGGAGTCAGAGTCTCAAGCTGTCGCCCTGGGTAGAGTTCGTGGCATCACAGCTCACAGCAACCTCCAACTCCTGGGCTTAACCGACTCTCCTGCCTCAGCCTCCCAAGCAGCCAGGACCACAGACACCCTCCATGTTGCCTGGACATTTTTTTTGTTGCAGTTGTCATTGTTGTTCTAGCAGGCCAGGCCAGGGCCGGGTTCGAACCTGCAATCCTGGGTGTATGTGGCCAGCACCCTACCCCCTGAGCTATGGGCACCGCTTAAAATTTTGTGTGTGTTTGTATAGATGTATCCTACTGGTTTTCTCTAGTAGAAACCTGACTAATAAAACTATTATTTAAGGTTGTATTAAAAGCCAGTGTAGTGGCTCATGCCTGTAATCCCAGCACTCTGGGAGGCCAAGGTGGTGGATGGCTTGAACTCAGGAGTTCAAGACCAGCCTGAGCAAGAGCGAGACCCTGGCTCTAAAACACTAGCTGGGCATTGTGGCAGGCACCTGTAGTCCCAGCTATTTGGGAAGCTGAGGCAAGAGGATTGCTTGAGACCACAAGTTTGAGGTTGCTGTGAGCTATGATTCTACAGCTCTGTAGCGGGGATGGGGGGGAGGGGCAACAAAATGAGACTGTCTCAAAAAAAAAAAAAAGATTGTATTAAAATGTTCATTTAAATCTAATCTTTAATTTTACATGTAACATATGTACATATTATTTTCTACAGATAGAGTTTTGATATGTTGCCCAGCCTGGCCTAGAATTTCTGGGCTCAAGCAATCCTCCCCTACCCTTCTTCCCAAATAACTGGAATTACAGGGGCCCACCACCACACCTGGCTATAACAATTTTTTTTGAGATAAAGTCTCACTATGTTGCCCCAAGCTAGAGCACGGTGGAATCATCCTAGTTCACAGCAATCTCAAACTCTGGGTTCAAGCAATCATCCTGCCTCAGCTTCTCAAGAAGCTCACACTACAGACACCTACCACAATGTTTATCTAATTTTTCTGGGTTTTTTTTGACAGAGTCTCACTATGTCACCCTCAGTAGGGTGCTGTGGATTCACAGCTCACAGCAACCTCAAACCCCTGGGTTTAAGCAATTCTCTTGCTTAAGAGAATGGAGGCTATTTTTTCATTGCAGTTGTCATTGTTGCTTTAGCTGGCTCGCACCGGGTTCGAACCCACCAGCTTCAGTGTATGTGGCTGGCGACCTACTCACTGAGCTACAGGCACTGCCTAATTTTTCTGTTTTAAGTAGAGATGGTTTTGCTCTTGCTCAGGCTGCTCTCGAACTCCCGAGCTCAAGCCATCCTTCCACCTCCATCTCTTGAAAGTGCTAGAATGACAGGCATGAGCTACTGCACTGGGCGATATAATTTTCATCCTTCCATTTAACCAATAATCCCTGCTGTTCATCTTATAACTTTTCTACAAATTATTTCATGTTTGAGGATCAAATCAGTTTATCATGAATACATTTATTTTATTTTACTTTATTTCAGGTTAATGTGAGGGTACGAACAACCAGGTCAAAATATTTGAATTTGTTAGGTATAGTCCCTCTTTTAGTTATTTGCATAAATTTAATGCTGTCTTATTGCATCAAAAATTGATGAAATTGGTTTCAGACTGGTGTTTGCAAGCACTTCTTTTTATATTTGAAGTTCTGGGAGATGAAGGTCTCAACTTTGATTTAAAATTGAAAGTCCCATAGCTCGGTGCTTGTTGCACAGTGGTTACAGTGCTGGCCACATGCACCGGGGCTGGCAGGTTCCAACCCCACACCGGCCAGCTAAACAAGGACAACTGCAACAAAAAAACAGCCAGTGTTGTGGAGGACACCTGTAGTCCCACCTACTTAGGAGGCTGAGGCAAGAGAATTAAGCGCTTGTGTCCAGAATTTGAGGTTGCTATGAGCTGTGACGCCACAGCACTCTACCGAGGGTGACATAGTAAGACTCTGTCTCAAAAATAAAATAAAATAAAATAAAATAAAATAAAATAGAAAGTCCCACATGGCAAGAAAGCCGCCAGCCTTAGTCATGCTATTAGCTTCTTTAGGTGTAACACAAACTCAAATACATTGCAAGTTTGATACAATGAATTCAAATACAGATCAGATACGGCCATGGAAATTTAGCATCCTATAGAGAATTGCTCTAGGGGGTAAAGGAAACATCATAAATTGAAGACATGGTACAGAAAACAAGAAACACAAAATACCGTCATTAATGATTTTATAATGACAATTCAAGTATTTCGAAAATACTGCGATAGTTATTAAAATAAATTTCATTAGTTCCTTCGTACTTCTTAAAAAGTGGCAACTACGAAATTTAAAATTACCTATGTGGCTCACATTTTATTTCTAGAGGACAATATTGACCTAGACAGTCTGGGCAATAGCAAAAGTCCCCCAAAATGGTGGCTATCATTTGCATGATAGGAATGAAAATGTTACTCCTCTCCGGAAATTAACAGTGCTTAACATCAAGCAGAGGTTCAAAAGTCATTATTATACAGTATACTCGTCCTCATTATACAGTGTCTTCTTTGCTTTTATAAATTCCTCGAATTCTCTTTGCAACAAAGAGGACTAGAAAATAACACTCCTGATAAAGGATGAAAAATGGAGCACTTGGAACTCAGCTGAATTGTACCGTGAAGTTTTAGAATTGTCGCTTGGGACTTAGTCCCAGGTCCAAAAGACGAAAACTGTCCCAAGCTTCTACACTCGCCACACCAGTGGGTGAGTGGGCAGGCACTCTCTGCCCAAACCTGAGATCCTTCCCGGAAGCCTTTCAATTTCATCCCAAAGGACAACCGCCTGAGGTCCGCAAGGGTCCAGGTAGGTCTGGGTGGGTCCCGAGAGCTCAGACCAACCCCAAAAGCGGCCCCAGAGGCCACTCTCGGAGGCGGACGCACAGCGGGCAGAGCCCCAGGCCCAACACGGCCGGTGACCGCAAGACACGGGTAGCAGCGGAGCCGGAGCTAGCGGACTCCACGCCCCTTTCGCCACCCGGAGCCAGGCTGATGACGAACACAGGGCGCGACCGACGCACACGCCGCCCCGCGCTCGCACGACGGTGCGTGTAGGGAAGCGCGAGGGAGCCCCGGGCTGTCACGGCGCGACCAGCGTCCCGCCTCCTCCGCTCTCTGCGCTCCAGCCACCTCGGCAACTCGGTACCCGCCTCCCGCCTCCGTCCGAAGCCTCCACCGCAGAGAGGCTCCCGGCCTCACTCCTGTCTCTTTAAATGGTGGGGCCAACCGGTCGCCCCTGCAGCTGCTGCCTGGGTGGCCCCGCGCGCCGCTTTTGAGGGGCGAACCAAGATGGCGGCGGCTTTGGCTTCGTGAGGAAGACGGAAGAGGCGGCGGTGGCGGGAGAGGGGAAAGCGACTTCCAATAGCCAGGGGCGCTCTGGCGGCCGAAGGCCTTCAAAGTCTTCCGGGAAGTGGTAGCAGTTGCAGCAGGAGCAGGCGCTCGTGAGCTTTGGACATTTGAAGCAGGGGGAGCGGAGCGGAGCCCGCGGTGGCAGGGCCAGGTACAAGGAAGGAAAACATGGCGGCGGCGGCGCCCTGAGGAGGCGGTAGAGACGCGGGAAGCGGTTTCGCGGAGATCATGGTGGAGGCGAGAGCAGCTCAGTGACCGAAACCTTGAGTTCCTAGCGCGGCGGGGCAGGAGGCTACGAGGCACTGCGCGCCCCGTTTGGGGCTGCTGGGCGGCCGGCCCCGCCGGGCCTGGACAATAGCGCCGAGGAGTCGGAGGCAAGGAAAGGCGGCGGCCGGGAGCTCCGGCCGGGAGCGGACCATGCAGGCGGCGGCGCGGCCCCGAGGAGGCCAGCGGCGGCAGTGAGGTCGGGGAGCCCTCCGCTTGCGGGCGCCGTCCCGCCTCGGCTTCCGCCTCTCTTGGACCCCTTTTTGGGCGTCTCCGGCGGTGCCCCTGCCCCGGACACCGCGCGGCACGATGACCGACACCCGGCGGCGAGTGAAGGTTTACACGCTCAACGAGGACCGACAGTGGGACGACCGGGGCACCGGGCATGTATCGTCCGGCTACGTGGAGCGGCTGAAGGGCATGTCCCTGCTTGTCAGGGCCGAGAGCGACGGTAAGTAGAAACGCTTCGCGGCGGAACCTCTGCAGCCCTGGGCCACTTCCCTGGTTCTTTGGGGACAGTGGCTCTTACTCCCCGAGAACGGGTGGGGCAGCTGAGGCAGCAGCCGCCGCCGAGAAAGGCGGGCCACAGGTACTCTAGTCCTCCGGGAGCTACACCCAGAGAGCTCCAAATGTTTCCTTTCTTGGAGTGCCTGGTGGCATTTTGGGTACGAATAGGGCCGAGCGCGTTTGAGTTTTGCGGCCAGGAAGTGTGGAGAAGTCGGGGGACCTGAGATCGGGAGTCCGGAGCGTGCTGTCCTTTTGCACTAGAGTGACCTTGAGAAAGGCACTGATTAAGCTGATCTTCTGACTTAATTCACTCATCTGTAAAGCAGGCATGAAACTTTGCTTGGAGCTAAGAAAGTTCATATTTGTTTGACACTTCTAAGAACATACTGTTGTGCGTTTTTTCCTTTTTAAAAAATGTTTTTGCTACATCTTTCTGGTCCTGTTTCCAGTTGGCAACACTGGTTCATGGATGTGACAACTCTACATTGGGTAGAGAAAATGCTTTTCCTTGGGAAGATAGATTTTTTGTTTACCAGTGTTGTCTTTCTCGTGGTAATGCAGAATGTTGTTTGTATTTTCACTATATAAATCGTCCTGCAAATTTGGGATCGATTTATCTTAGTTCTTTTGATTTGTGTAAATGGATGTTCATAATTTGGCTTAGTTATTAACAGGTGGGGAGAAGTTGACACATGTTTTTAAAACCTTTGAATCTGCCCTAATGCCTGTGTTTCACTTCTTTTGAAACAGCTATCAAGGTTCAAAGACCAAGTTGTTTGATGGTGTTTTCACATTTTAAAAAGACTTACTCTCTTTAGGGATTTCCATTTTCTCCAAGACGTTCTGTAAATTTCACTTGAAAATGTTCCTAGTGGTGTAAAATTACTTTCAAATTGTTTCTTCAGGATATGAAAATACTGTAATTATTTTCCACCTATCTTGTTACATTAGTCTATCATTTTACAGTAGCTGTCAGTTTATTAGGATTGTAGTGGTTCTTTGTCTGAATTATTGCAAACTAATTTCAAGGAATTTTCTTCGATTGGACTCTACTCAGAACACCAGTTCCTTGGAAAACAAGACTCAAATTTCTATTAATTGAAGACTAGGAATTTTGATGTTCAATATGAATTGAAAAATGGCAATTTAGATTATATTGCTCATGAATTACCTTTCTTTACAAGGCTACCGAAAATACCTTACTACTAGAGAAAAAGTTTCCTTTTGGGGAGTGTTTTAAAAGTTTTTAATTATAAGGGGCTTATTTTTGTGAGACTGAATTATTTGCCTTTTAAATAAATACAAGTAGAATGTCAAGTGTTAGCACACTTTTTTATTCTACTATCACATAATAACCTACTCTTCCTCTACATCTTTTGCACATTTGGAAAACTTTACTTGGTGATTTGGAAAGTATGGGCTTTGAGGTTAAGTTAGCTTCTTTGAAATGAAAGCATGTGTAGATTTGTGATCAGTTCTTTGAAATATGTATTTAAAAATACATGTATTAAATAATACATGTAACCTTCATATCATGTATTTAATTCATTTTAAAAATTATTTGTATAAAATATTTTAAGATTATGGCTTAATGCCATGGTATCACAAGAATCATATTCTCCTAACATGGCAATGTAAAATCTCTTATATAATTTTACCACTGTGGGAATATCCCCTAACCTCCCTTCCTCCATTTGGAAGATCTGGGGCTGTACAATAAAGCAAGTTGAATGACTAAAACAAAATGACTTTAAATTTTTATCCAGCAGGGAAGGACAGCTGCACTGAATTACTGACCTGCCCTTGTAGATTTAAGTTGTAAGGAAAACTGAATCTAAAAATTGGGCTTAGGAAAATTACAGGATACTTGTGAAATATTGAAATAATCTTAGTTCAATGATTAACATTTTTTCTAACAGGAATTCCAAATAGGAATAATAACAGTCAAAATACATTGCCTGCTATGTGCCAGAAATTCTTTAAGCAATTTACTTGTGCTCATTGAGTTACATAATTCTCACTACAGTCATCTGATGTAGTTAGTGTCATTGGCCATATTTTACAGATAGGGAAACCGAGGCTTAGATATATAAGTTTCTTTTTTTCTTTTTTGGCCGGGACTGGGTTTGAACCTGCCACCTCCGGCATGTGGGGCTGGCGCCCTACCCCTTTGAGCTACAGGCGCCGCCCAATATATAAGTTTCTTAAGATCACACAGATAAAAAAAGCAGTGTTAAAGTTGGGGTGGTGGTCTGAGTTTGAGTGAGAAATTTAGTCTATGGCTTGAAACTGGTATCATTAACTGTTTACATTTTCAATGACCGTATTGTTGTCTACTTCTATCTGCTGCTTTATTCTTAGCCTGAAGGTTTATTTCAAAGAAAATGAAAATAATTTTTAGCCTGCAGGTATTCAGTAGTGTAGTTTATTTCCAAGTCTCAAGCTGGTGCCCTGAGTAGAGTGCTGTGACATCACAGCTCACAGCAACCTCAAACTCTTGGGCTTAAGCAATTCTCTTGCCTTAGCCTCCCAAGTAGCTGGGATTACAGGTGTGAGCCGCTGCACTCAGCCTGAGTTTTTCTGTACTTGGGCTAGACCTAGTCATTGTAGTTAAAGGTTTCTTATTTTTCCTAAAGCCTTCCAATTCAAAAGAGATTGACTATATAAATGTTCATTTATTCATGCTTTCTCCCCAAGTTTCTTTAAATTTTTCAGCTTCTTTAAAACAAAGTAAATATTTTGAAGTATTTTATTTTGTAGGATTAATAAGCTTTTGTGATGTGTTAATTATCACTATAGAAATAGGCTGTTATTTTCCCGTTCAGCTAACTTGGTAAGAAGTTGCCCAGTTCTAGGTAGCATGATAGCTTTTGCATACCTGTGAAGTAGGTGGTGGTATCATTTTCTTTCTTTTTTTTTTTTTTTTAAGACAGAGTCTCACTTTGTCATCCTCAGTAGAGTACTGTGGCTTTATAGTTCATAGCAACCTCCAACTCTGGGCTCAAGTGATTCTCTTGCCTCAGCCTCCCGCCACAACGCCCAGCTATTTTTTTTTTTTTTAAGAGACCGGGGTCTTGTTTGGTGAGGCTGGTGTCTAACCCGTGAGCTCAAGGCAATCACACCCGCCTCAGCCTCCCAGAATGCTAGGATTATTGGCGTGAGCCATCCCACCTGGCCCATGTTCTTTCTGTCTTTCTTTTTTTTTTTTTTCATAGGTCTCTAAGAAAGATTGACTGACTTGTCCAAAGCCATTCATCTGTTGAGATGGGATGAAGTGGGATTAAAATTCAGGCCCTTTAGGCTGGTATGGTGGCTCATGCCCGTAATCCTAGTACTCTGGGAGGCCAAGGTGGGTGGATCCCTTAAGCTCAGGAGTTCAAGACCAGCCTGAGGAAGAGCGAGACCCTGTCTCTAAAAATAAGAAATAGCTGGGCATTGTGGTGTGCACCTGTAGTCCCAGCTACTTGGGAGGCTGAGGCAAGAGGATCACTTGAGCCCAAGAGTTGGATGTTACTGTTAGCTATGACATCATAGCACTCAATTGAGGGTGACAAAGTAAGACTCTGTATCCAAAACAAACAAATTTAGACCCTTCTTTCAATCTAAGAATATACTCAACTGCTTAGTAATTACAAATTATTTGAGAATAAAAAATGTTTATAATTTCAGCACAGGTATAGAAAGGCTAGGTTTAAAATTTTCTCATTAGATCTGTGAAGAAGGGAGGCTCTCAACTGTAGACTCTTTTTTGGGGGGGACAGAGTCACCCTCAGTAGAGTGCTGTGGTGTCACAGCTCACAGCAACCTCAAACTCTTGGGCTCAAGCATTTCTCTTTGTTTTTGTTTTTAGAGACAGAATCTCACTTTGTCACCCTCAGTAGAGTGCTGTAGCAAGTGTCACAGTTCACAGCAACCTCCAGCTCTTCGGCTTAGGCGATTCTCTTGCCTCAGCTTCGCGAGTAGCTGGGACTATAGGCGCCCTACTCACTGAGGCACAGGTGCTGCCCTCAAGTGATTGCCTTGCCTCAGCCTTCCAAGTAGCTGGGACTACAGGCACCCACCACAACGCTCGGCCATTTTTAGAGACAGGGTCTCAACTCTTGCTCATGCTGGTATTCAATTCATGAGCTCAGGCAATCCACCCTCCTTGGCCTCCCAGAGTGCTAGAATTACAGATTTCTCTCAGGTTTTATGTTAGCCATGTAGTTGGAAAATTCTGTCTTCCAGTATAGATTATTTAGTATTGTTTTTCTTTTTTCAGTTTCCGCTATACCTGTTAACTTTTGAAGTAAGCATAAGTTGCTTTGTGTTCAAGTTAGTCTACTTTTTTCTTTCTTTCTTTATTTCTTTCTTTTTTTTTTTTTTTTTTTTTTTGAGACAGAGCTGTGGCATCACAGCTCACAGCAACCTCCAGCTCTTGGGCTCAAGCGATTCTCTTGCTTCAGCCTCCCAAGTAGCTGGGACTAAGTCACCCACCACAGTGCCCGGCTACTTTTTGGTTGTAGTTGTCATTGTTGTTTGGCAGGCCCGGGCTGATACGAACCTGCCAGCTCTGGCGTATATGGCTGGTGCGTTAGCCACTTGAGCTACAGGCACTGAGCCAAGTTATTTTACTTTCTTTCTTGATTATGTTTTTACAATTTCTACCGACCAGTTTTAGAATTGATAAAGAAATGTAAACAAGTGGGAATTTCTGCACACACTGTATCTTGGGACATAGAATCATATCCATGTTATTTATTCTGGATTACTTGCCAAGCATCAAGATCAGTATACTAACGTTTGGTTTTTACCTTAAAATTTTTTTTTTTTTTGGAGACAGAGCCTCAAGCTGTTGCCCTGGGTAGAGTGCTATGGCATCACAGCTCACAGCATCCTCCAACTCCCGGGCTCAGGTGATTCTCCTGCCTCTGCCTCCCAAATACCTGGGACTATAGGCACCTGCCACAACGCCTGGCTATTTTTTGGTTGCAGCCATCATTGTTGTTTGGCGGGCCCAGGCTGGATTCGAACCCGCCATCTCAGGTGTATGTAGCTGGCACCTTAGCCACTTGAGCCACAGGCACCAAGCCTTTACCTTAAATTTTAAAAGAAAATAGGATTACATTTGATACAGTTTTATCTCTTATCTGACTTGCCTGTTTCAGAGTGAAGCACGGTAAATTCTCACTGTTCAATGAGGCATGGAGAAATGTTTTAAGATAGCACTGCGAGCTAATGGTAAAACTGGAATTCTGTGCTTCTGCCCCTTGATAGAACCCAGTAGAACTGTTTGTTGTAGGTGGATCTGCCTCTGTCCCTACTGTAATTAGAAAAGGAGTTCAAAACACTTTGGGTGAAAAGGCTTTTTGGAAGTGTAGGGATGGCTACTGTGGTCAGAGAAGTGAACAGATAGCATCAGTTGTTTTTTTTGTTTGTTTGTTTGTTTTTTGACAAGAGTCTCACTATGTCGCCCTGGGTGGAGTGTTGTGGCATCACAACTCACAGCAACTTCCAACTCTTGGGCTTAAGCGATTCTTTTGCCTCCGCCTCCGAGTAGCTGGGACTACAGATGCCCACCACGATGCCTGGCTATTTTTTTGTTGTAGTTGTCATTGTTTGGCATGCCCCGCCGGGTTCAAACCCACCAACTTTAGTGTATGTGGCTGGAGCCCTACCCGCTGAGCTACAGGAGCCGAGCCAACCATCAGTATTTTTTTCATAGTTATTCTTATAAGTCAGTAAGCACTATAGAATCTTAAATATGGTAAGCATTCTAGATGTGTGTATTTAGCTACCAAAGAGCTCTGTGTCAGTACAAGGGGAAATATTTCATTTTGAAAAAATTTAAACATAGGTTTTTTCGTATGTGTGCTCATCAGCTTTGTAGAAAATTAATAGGCCAAACTCTTATCTGTTGCATGTGACAACTTCCAAAAGTTACAGGGCTATCAGCTACACTGTACTAACTGATGGGGTTTGAGTGTAGTAAAGGATTGGCCCAGGTATGCTACCTTTTAGTATAAGGCATTTTTTCCCCCTGAGCCCTTTATTTTAGTTTTTAAATGCCATTGTATGGGCAACCTGTTCTGGGTCACTTCCATTGCATTGGTAGCTTTTTTTTTTTTTTTTTTTATTATTGGGGATTCATTCGGGGTACAATAAACCAGATTACACTGATTGCATTTGTTAGGCAAAGTCCCTCTTGCAATAGTGTTTTGCCCCCAAAAGGTGTGGCACACGCCAAGGCCCCACCCCCCTCCCTCCTTCTCTCTGTCTGCTCTTCCTTTCTCCACCCCTCCCTCCTTCTCTCTATCTGCTCTTCCTTTCTCCACCGCTCCCTCCTCCTTTCTCTCTCTGCTCACATTGGTAGCTTTCTTATCTATCTTTTTCCTATCTGTATTCCATAAACTATCACTTTCGCTTAATAAATAAATACCATTGTGTAATCAGACATTTATAAAGTGTTCTAGGAGTTCAGGAAGGAAAGACTTGGGAGTGCAGACTTGCTATAGTTTTTTTTTTTTTTTGGGGGGGGGGGACAGAGTCTCACTTTGTCACCCTTGGTAGAGTGCTATGGTGTCATGGCTCACAGCAACCTCAAACTCTTGGGCTCAAGCAATTCTTTTGCCTCAGACTCCCAAGTAGCTGGGACTGCAGGTGCCTGGCATAATGCCAGCTATTTTTAAAGATGGTGTCTCGCTCTTGATCAGGCTGATCTGGAACCTGTGACCTCAGGCAATCCACCCACCTCAGCCTCCCAAAGAGTGCTAGGATTACAAGCATGAGCCACCATGCCCAGCTAAAATTCAGTGATTTTCATGAAATGTTTACTAAACACATACTAGAATGTTTTTCCTAAACAGTATAATGAACCTGTGTTGGTTAACCTTTCACTTCTAATGTGTTTATGGATTGTCATTATTAATACTTATTTCCCTACTTTAAAACAGTACAGGGATACCAATGAAATGGTACTATGTTGATGCCCTAAAAAAAACAACTGTTGAGTGCTGGTTATGCACTAGATACTGGGATAGACCCTTTAATAAAATTTTTTAGTTAATATTGTTGGCATGGCGACCCAGAGGTATTGTTTTTCCTACTTGGTGTATTGATTCTTTGAATAGTTTAGTGGGTCTTTTTTTTCCTATACCCAGCAAGGAATCTAGACATTTTTGTGTGAAATCTTTCCATTTTAAAATATTTGCTGCAGGCACTAGTTTTGAGTTCTCTAATTTAGACTTTTTAAAAATGATACTCTGTACTACCAGATACATTCACTCTTATCCCCAATCCCTCGGGGTGTTTTGGTTTGGTTTGGTGAATATTAGCAACAAGATAACAAGAAAAGCCTTCACATTCATTTTATCATGCATGATGCAGATAGGGAACATTTTTAATGACCTAATTGTTTATGATATCTGACAATTAAGTTTTCAAACTTGCCACTGTATGCTTTACCTTGGCACTGAAGAAACAGCTCAGTAAGGTTTCATAACCTTAGTATACCAATGCCTCACAGCTGTGTTCATGTCTATGTGTGGTGGCATCTGGCTGAGTAGAATTCATTATTGTGTGTTTTTATGTGCTGTCGTGAGAACGTCAGACTTTGAATTAGCATAATGAACAAATGTTAAATTTCTTGTTACACTTTGTGACAGTGGAAGTGAAATCGGGGGCCTGTTAGTCCAGGTTTATAGGGATAATATCATGAAGAGAAAGGCAGTGCGCAGATGGTTTAAATTCTTTTTTTTTTTTCATTGAGACAGTCTCACTTTTGTCACCCTCGGTAGAGTGCTGTAGCGTCACAGCTCACAGCAACCTCAAACTCCTGGGCTCAAGCAGTTCTCTTGCCTGAGCCTCCCAAGTAGCTGGGACTACAGGCACCTGGCTGTTTTTTTGTTTTTAGCAGGCCTGGGCTGGGTTCAAACCCACCAGCCCTGGTGCATGTGGCCGGCACCCCACCCACTGAGCTACAGGCACCACCATAGGATTAAATGTTTTTTTTTTTTGTTTGTTTGTTTTTTTGTTTGTTTGTTTTTTTTTTTTTGAGGGAACAGACAACATCACTGATGCTGAAAGAAAGGTTCGAATGGCCAGTAATGGGCAAAACCGATGAAAACATTGCAAAAATTTGTAGAAATTGTTGGCTGACTGTGAGAAGTATATATAGCAGACCAACTAAACCTCAATAGAGAAACAATTAGGACATTTTTTTTGTTTGTTTGAGATAGTCTCACTTTGTTGCCCTCGGTTGCTGGCTGTTTTTAGAGATGGGGTCTCGCTCTAGCTCAGGCTGGTTTCTCCTGAGCTCAATCAGTCTAACTGCTTTGGCCTCCCACAGTGCTAGGATAACAGGCATGAGCCACTGTGCCCAGCTGTCAAGTAGAAAAATCTTAACTGAAATCACTCTTAGCAATGAAAAATGAAAAAGGTGTGTGCAAAAATAGTCCTAAAAGAGCTCACTGATGAACGAAAGCAAAGGAGTTTGAAGTTTGCCAAGACCTTTTGGAGAGGCAAAATGATGTTTGGGGTAGTGTTATCACTGGTGATGTAACACAGGTGTACTAATATCCTGAAACAAAGCATCAAAGTGCACAATGGAAGTCAGTCAGTACTCCACAACCAAAAAGTTCCCTCAGTCCAAGTCAAACTGATGTTGCTAACCTTTTTTGATATCAGAGGGATTATTCATTATGAACTTGTACCAACTGAATAGTTAATCAAGTTTACTATTTGGAAATCCTGAAAAGTCTGTGTGAAACAGATGAAAATGACTCGAACTTTTGGCCAACAATTCACAGCTCTTCATCACCACAGTGCACTAGCTCACTCTGCATTGTGAGGGAGTTTTTAGCCAGTAAACAAATAACTGTATTGGAACACCTTCCCTACTCTCCTGCCCTGGCTTCCAGTGACTTTCTTCTTTACCCAAAGATAAAGGAAATACTGAAAGTAAGAGAAGACATTTTGATGATATTTGGGACATCAGGGATAATATGACAGGCTGGGCACAGTGGCTCACTCCTGTAATCTTAGCACTCTGGGAAGCCAAAGCTGGTGGATAGCTTGAACTCATAGTTTGAGACGAGCCTGAACAAAAGCAAGCTCCCGTCTCTACTAAAAATAGGAAAACTGAGGCAAGAGGATCGCTTAAGCCCAAGAGTTGGAGGTTGCTGTGAGCTATGATGCCATGGCACTCTCCCCAGGGCGACAGCTTGAGACTGTCTCAAAAAATAAAAAAAGGATAATATGAGAATAGCTCTGATGGCATTTCAGAAAAAGTTCCAAAATTACATTGAAGGGTGGACTTGGTGCTGGTGTTGGTGTCTAGGTTCCCAGGGGGAGTACTGTGAAGGTGACTGTAGAGATATTCAGCAATGAGGTATGTAGCACTTTTTCTGGGATGCATTCACAAATCTGATATGCTCATAGCTATATAATTTGTTTTATTGTTACTTTTTCTTGCTATTTGGTATATACAGCTTCTACCTGCAGTTGGTGATGGTCTGAGTGGTATTTCCCCTTCTATTCCTGAGTATACAGACCTCTTACTATAATTTAGGGCCTCTGTGTGTTTGGGGGGAGAGGGGATACATAGATTTATCTCATGTAAAAGTAGCTTAGTATTCCACTCCCTTATTTAATTAATTCTTTCCTTCCTTCCTCCCTCCCTTCCTTCCTTCCTTTTCTTTTTGTAGAGACAGAGTCTTTCTTTGTTGCCCTTGGCAGAGTGCTGCTCACAGCAACCTCCAACTCCTGGGCTTAGGCAATTCTCTTGCCTCAGCCTCCTGAGTAGCTAGGACTACAGGCACCTGCCACAACGCCCGGCTATTTTTTTGTTGCAGATTGGCCGAGGCCAGGTTTGAACCCGCCGCCCTCGGTATATGGGGCCGGCGCCCTACTCACTGAGCCACAGGCGCCATCCCCCCCCCAAATGCTTTTAATTTGGGTTATATCTTACTATTCCCTACACTAGAAATTAAAACTGAGACTTTAAAAAAATGTATCATTTCACTTTAAAATATTTTAACTTTACATGTTAATAGAGCAACATTTTTATGAAAAATAACTTTATAAAACTAAAAAATTTAATAAGAGTGCTGTTGTTACACTTTGTATGAATTTCTTTAACTTAAGGCTTAATTTTTAAAGACCAAAAAAATGTTCATCTGCTTCTGCATTCAGTCTTTGCAATATCAGTGTAAACTCTGAGAAAATTAATGGTGCAAAAGGCAAATAACCTCTTAGAATCATTATGAAAATAGTTTTGGCTTTCCAGACTCGTTGGTGTCTCTAAGCATACTTTGAGGGCAGCTGGTGTAGATAGTTTTTAAAAGACTTTGCTATTACAAACAGTACTAATGAAGTCTTTATTCATACACCCCACCCCTGTGTAAAAGGTGTAAGCAATTGTCTAGAAGAATTGTTGGATCAAAGGATAGTATGTGTTTAAAACTTGGGTAAAGATAAATGGCCCTATCAAGGCTGTAATTTTCAGTCTTGGTAGTAGTAAATGCCCCTTTTATTGTTTTGTGGGGTTTTTTTGTTTGTTTGTTTGCTTTTTGAGGAAATACATGTGCAAATATCAATTAGTAGACTTATCGGAACTTCTTTGGAATATGGACTCTTTTGACAGGCATTTGCTATGCAGAAGTACTCTTTAGTTTACTTTTGCTGAGGATTTTTGGGTTTTTGTAGGTGGTCTGAAATATTCGATTTCACAGTAACAAATTTAATTATTTCCACTGATGCATTCCTCTTAGCTAGTTTGTTTACTTTCTCTTGATTTTTCTTCCTTTGTATTTCCTTCCTAATATTTCTGGTTGAAAGTTGGGAGTCCTTTTTCAAGTCTTGATATTAGATTTTTCTGTATAGGGTTATTGTTCTCTGGTCTGTGTGACAGTGTCTTTCTCAGATGTGTGGGAGGTGTCGTGGGTGTATGTGTGTGGATTGCTCTTGATGGATAAAGGTATCTATTTTATTGGAGAATGTAATGTGTTTCTCAAATGAGTTGAAGTGGGGAGAAGGGTGGTCTTGAATATGTGCTTCAGATACTCAGTTAATACTGGATGTGGTCGTAATCCTAACCATATATTAATACTAACCATGCACACACTTAGGGAGAACCTTCTATCTCTCTTTTAATTTTGCTGCTATCTCCTGCGAAGGATCATCTTCAATTTCTCCCATCCTCTCTGCTACCATGGTAAATGCCTCTCACCTAAAGTTGAACTCTATATCCTTGTCCATACCTATACATCAGTGATTCTCAACCTTCCTAATGCCACAGCCCTTTAATACAGTTCCTCAACGTTGTGGTGACCCCCAACCATAAAATTATTTTTGTTGCTACTTCACAGCTGTAATTTTGCTACTGTTATGAATTGTAAATATCTGATATGCAGGATGTATTTTCATTGTTACAAAGAAGTCTCAACCCACAGGTTGAAAACCGCTGCTATACATTAATAGGATAGAATTGATGTCCTAGTACTGTAAATACAGCAACTGATACAAATGAATGTGTTGCAGGAGAATTGTGTTAATTCACATTAATAATCAACTGGATCTCTTTCAGTTGACTGGTGAAGTGTTCATAACTTGGCTGGATAAAAACTAGTAGATAGTGAGGGAGTAAGCTAATAGATGGACTAGGAGTACAACTAAGTAATGTGTCTTTTTTTTTTTTTTTTAAACAATCTCAAACTGTTGCCCTGAGTAAAGTGTAGTGGCATCATAGCTCACAGCAGCCTCCAAATCTTGGGCTCAAGAGATTCTCTTGCCTCAGTTTTTCTATTTTTAATAAAGACATGGTCTTGCTTTTGCTCAGGCTGGTTTCAGACTCTGTGAGCTCAAGCAATCCACCTGCCTCAGCCTCCCAGAGTGCTGGGATTTCAGGCGTGAGCCACTGCGCCCGGCCGTCTTTTAGTTATTTAATATCTTACTTAACCTGCAAATTGAAAGGCTGTTTTCCATGTTCCAGGCTGTGTAGCCTACTTATCTCTTGGAAAATATCATATTGGGGCCTAAAGTTGGGTTTTCTAAAATGGTATCTTAGCCCAAATCCATAGGGCATGGTTGAAATGGGTTTCAGGAGAGGTACTTCCCATAATATCCTGAATGACCCAGAGAAAAAGGAATTTGCCAACACCAGAAGCAAATTGTGTGTGTTGGTAGGGAACACTCCAGACTTTAAACTTGTGATTTCTTTTTTCTTCTCTTTCTTATCCTGACCATGTAAACTCTACTGAGAGTTATAAAGAAAATGCAAAAAGGACAGGTACTTTAAAAATTATTGCTAATGGGGATTAGGTAATATAAAATGTCATACTAGGGAACTGCCAATTTTTTTGTTTGTTTGTTTTTAGCAGCTGCCAAGGCAAGTGTTTCTTGAAAGCACAACTCTGTGATACATTCGACCCCTGTGCCCAGGTGTTTTGAGTTCTTAATTTGTGTTTTTAATTTAAATTTTTTTTTTTTTTTTTTTGAGATAGAATCTCAAGCTGTCATCCTGGTAGAGTGCTGTGGCATCACAGCTCACAGAAACCTCAAACTCTTGGGCTTAAGTGATTCTCTTGCCTCAGCCTCCCAGGTAGCTGGGACTATAGGCACCTACCACAATGCCCAGCTATTTTTTATTTTTTTTGCTGCAGTTGTCATTGTTGGTTAGTAGGCCCCAGCCGGGTTTGAACCTGCAACCCTAGGTGTATGTGGCTGTCGCCCTTGCTGATTAAGCTACAGGCACCACCTCAATTTTAAATTTTAAAAAAAGTTTGAATTGCAGTTTAGTACATCAAAGAAGTAAGCAAATCTTAAGTATTCAGCTTAATGAATTTTCACAAAATAGCCAGCACACAGATGAAGAAACAGAAGCCAGCACACAGATGAAGAAACAGAACTTGAGACGCCCATTTTATGTTCTCCTAGTTACCGTCCTTTTACCGCTTTGTGAACTTTATATAGATGGAATTATATCGTATATACCTTTGTCTCAGGAGTCTTTCATTCATATTTGTAAGATTCATATCTGTTGTGTCCATACTTAGTTTGGGTCATTCATTAACGATTGTTATATAATATTCCATCCTATGAATACTTACACTTCAACTTTTTAAAATTGCTTTTGGATACTATATAATTCACCTATTCAAGGTGTATAATTGTTTTTTAATATATTAATTATGAATAATATTTCATTGAATGGATATATCACATTTCTTCATCAGCTGGTTGACTGTTTGGATTTGCATTTTTTGCTGTTGTAAATATTTCTACTATAAACATACATGTACATGTTTTTGTGTGAGCATGTTGTTATTTCTCTTAGTATATTACTTAGGAGGTAAATTGCTGGGTAATTCTGCTTTTTGAGGAACTGCAAAGCTTTTCCAAAGAGGATGCCTCATTTCTCATTTCCATAAGCAATATGTGAGGACTCCAATTTCTCCACAGTGTTGCCAGCAATTGTTATTGTCTATCTTAGATCATAGACATCCTAGCGAGTATGCAATGTGGTTTGTGGTTTTGATTTGCATTTCCCTAATAACACCATGAACATTTTTTCATGTTTATTGGCTGTTTATCCTTTTTTGAGAACTGTCCCAAGTTCGTTGCCCACTTTTAAACTGTGTTATCTTTTTAGAGTTGTAGGAATTATTTATATTTTCTGGATATGAGTCCTTTATCAGATACATGATTTCCAAATATTCTATCCCATTCTGTGGGTGTTCTTTTCACTTGATGGTATTGATTGCAGTACAAATAACTAAAAGTTTTTAATTTTAATAATGTCCATTATTTTCTTTTGGGTAGGTTGTACTTTTGTGCACTTTAGCTTTTAAACAGGTATTACTTAATTTGGTTCTATGGCACCAGGCCTCTTGTATTCTCTGGAATACAATTTTCTGAAGTAACCTGGTTCTTTCATTAATTCTATCCTATTTAATTTTCTAGAGATGGGTTGTTTTTAAGGACATGAGTTGTATTTCAAAGTAAGTTTGTGGGAGATTTTTTCCAAGTTCTTGGTGATTGGCAAGAAACAGCTTTTTTTTTTTTTTTTTTTTTAATTGAGATAGAGTCTCAGTTGGTCACCCTCCGTTTGTCTCAGACTCCCAAGTAGCTGGGACTACAAGTGCCTGCCACAACACTGGCTATTTTTAATAGACAGGGGCTTGCTCTTGGTCAGGCTGGTCTCGAACCTGTGAGCTCAGGCAATCCACCCACTTCAGCCTCCCATGTGCTGGGATTACAGGTGTCAGCCACTGTGTCCAGCCTTTTTTTCTCTTTTTACTGAAAGCAAAAGTACACTCAGAGGGGAGAGTGGGCAGGCTCAAAGAAAAGGAGGAAGTAGTGGTGATGTTTGGTCTTTTTTATTATTTTTTTTATTGAGACAGCCTCAAGCTATCGCCCTGGGTAGAGTGCTGTGACATCACAGCTCACAGCAACCTCCAACTCTTAGGCTTACGAGATTCTCTTTTCTCAGCCACCTGAGTAGCTGGGCCTGCAGGTGCCTACCACAATGCTTGGCTATTTTTTGGGTGTACTTGTCATCGTTTGGCAGGCCCAGGCCAGATTCGAACTCTCCAGCTCTGGTGTATGTGGCTGGTGCCTTAGCTGCTTGAGCTACAGGCGCTGAGTCATTTTTGGTCTTTTGAAGTCTTACTAATTGAAGGGAAAAATATTTAAGGTTGAGGGTTGGCTTTTACTCAGGATTCATATAGTAATTCCTGGAATTGGGTTCCTTGATGTTTTAAAATTTATGCTATTGTCTCAGAACTGTCCTGGTGATTTCAAGGGTAGAGAAATTTTAAAATCACAATGTAAATAGTATTGTAATTAGTTAAAGATAGAGTAGCTGACAAGGTTTTTGAAATCTGTTGAGGCTATCAACCCCTCTAAATTAGCTTCTCCTTGAGTGTTGTTTACTTAACACCTACACCCAGTCTTTAGGCCCCTGCATCTGTCTCATCTGTCCTATCTGTCCTAGTCTCCTTACTCTAACAAAACCATCCTTTAAGTATAATTATATGCCTTGACTAGTCTTTAAAAAGTAAATTTGATCTATAATGTACCTGATCACTTTGATTTCAGTGGAAAATAATACAACACAATTTTTCTTCTAACAATAACAGAAGAAAACTACAAATATAGAGACTTTTATACTTTTAAGGGGACTCTAGGCACTGAGTTCACTCTGTTAATTCACTTGCTGCTTTTTCTTGTTGCGAATATATCACTAGTGCAGCTCTTAATAATCACCAAAATAACCCCCCAGTAATTGTGCAAAGAAAATTAAAGGGGAAATGGAAAATTTGTTTTGATTAATCTGCCAATACTCCAAAAAGTTGGAAAAAGAGGAAGATAGTAGAAACAAATTTTTTTCTTAAATGTGAGGCTGCTTATCTGAACCTCAATAAACCAAAACCAGATTTTTTGTTTAAAAAAAAGGAGGAGGAAATGGGGCTAGGGGGTACAGGTGGAAACAATTTTGAAGAATACTCCAGTACCTTAAGTACAGAAAGGATAAGAAACAGATTTTGAGTTAATCAGTTCACCTGTGGTAGACAGCGTACAAAGAATTTGTGGAAAGCTGTTCTTGTGCATGCGATGTTCACAAATTGCATAATCACAACTTGGTAAAGGCTAATCTTTTACTATATTCAGTATTACTTACCACTGTGTATAGTGAATGTTCAGTAAATCACTAATATTGGACAGCATTGTAAAATTAATTTTAACAGAAGCAAGTTAAATTTGGAAATGTTAAGAGTACTGTTCACAAACATCTAATTGGTTGGAATGGGTAAAGCAACTGTTAAGTGTAATATGGGAAGGTATAAAAGCTCTGTCTGTAAGACAGCTGCAGAGAAAATTGCTTCTTCTCGATGTTTAGGGTCAGAATTTATCTTTAGATACTGCTTTCAGGTATAAACTGGAATTGGCTGATGAGGGGCTGGAAGGGGCATAATTTTAGTCTTAAAATTTATTCTTCCTCACAAAGCAGTAATTATTTTCTAGGATACTGCCAGGTTAAGACAAATGTGCAAATTAGCTTACTATGGGGAATAAATTATTTGAAGATAGAGAAGCATGATAATTCCTGTATTAAGGAATAGAATTATGGCTTGGCACCCATAGCTCAGTGGTTAGGGTGCCAGCACATACGCTTAAGCCCAAGAGTTAGAGGTTGCTGTGAGCTGTGATGCCACCAGCACTCTACCAAGGGCGACATAAGGAGACTCTGTCTCAAAAAAAAAAATAGAATTATGAGACTTTCTGAAAGTTAGGCAGAATTGAGGATGTACTCGGATAGTGGCTTATACTTTATGTTGTTCTCTAAGTCACACAAAGATTTAAACCAGATCATCTGGCTTCACACTGTGCTGTTCCACTACCTGGTGCTATCCATAAATTGTTAGATTTGTATTACTGTCCAGTCTTATCTCTTTGGATTATCATGTCTGTTTTGTTAAAAGTAAGCATGTATAAAATAGTATTTCTTAGTTTATAAGTTACTGTATTTAAACTTGTTTTAAAAATAATTTTTCCTTAACTAAAGTTGTATGTGCATTAGATGTTAAAAAGAAACACATATGATGTAAGGGAATATAATTTTGTTGATTTGCAGTAACATAAATGGAATGTCTTCTTTTTCTGTTTCCTAGGTTCTCTACTTTTAGAGTCCAAAATAAATCCTAACACTGCATACCAGAAACAACAGGTAAAATAGTGAAGATTTGTTTTATCTTGGATATAATCCTTTTGTTTGATTAAATGGACATTGCCATCTGATTCCTTAATAATGAAAAAATCAGAGCAGGTTACTCTTCTAATTTTAAAATAGGATTTCTACTAATTTTTATAGTGTTTAATGCAGTATTCTTTTTTTTTTTTTTTTTTAGACAGTCTCCCTTTGTCACCCTTGGTAGAGTGCTGTGGTGTAATAGCTCACAACAACCTCAAACTCTTGGGCTCAAGTGATTCTTTTGCCTCAGACTCCTGAGTCGCAGGGACCATAGGTGCCTGCCACAACGCCTGGCCTTTTTAAAATTTTTTTGAGACAGTTTCACTATGTCACCCTTGGTAGAGTACTATGGCATCACAGCTCACAGCAACCTCCAAACTCTTGGGCTTAAGCGATTCTCTTGCCTCGGCCTCCCAAGTAGCTGGGACTACAGGTGCCTGCTACAATGCCCAGCTATTTTTTTGGTTGGAGTTGTCATTGTTGTTTAGCAGGCCTGGGCCAGGCTCGAATCCCCCAGCTTCGGTGAATAGGGCCAGTGCCCTACCTACTGAGCTACGAGCGCCAAGCCTTTTTTGTTGTTGTTGTTGTTTTTTAAATTGTAGTTGTCGTTGTTTAGCAGGCCCAGGTCGGGCTAAAACCCACGAGCCCTGGTATATGTGGCTGGCACACTAACCACTGAGCTACGGGTACCAAGCCATTGCCCAACCATTCTTTTTTTTTTTTTTTTTTTAATTAAATCATAGCTGTGTACGTAAATAAAAAAAGCTTGACTATTTTTAGAAGCGAGGTCTCTATCTGGCTCAGGCTGGTCTCGAACCTATCTCAGGGCAGTCCACCCACCTCAGCCTCCCAGAGTGCTACACTGGGGCTGGCGGGTTCGAACCTGATGTGAGCCACCGCGCTGAACTGCTGCACTGGGCCCTAATGCAGTAATTTTTTCTGTTTTTTTGGACAGAGTCTCACTATGTCTGCCCTCCATAGAGTGCTATGGCCTCACAGCTCACAGCAACCTCATAAAGTCTTGGGCTTAAGCGATTCTCTTGCCTTAGGTTCCCAAGTAGCTGGGACTATAGGTGCCCACCACACTGCCCAGCTATTTTTTTATTGCAGTTGTCATTGTTGTTTGGTAGGCCCAGGCCAGGTTCGAACCCATCAGCCCCAGTGTATGTGGCTGGTGCCCTAAGCGCTAAACTATAGGCACAGAGCCAGTACTTTTTCATTTTCTAAAAAAAGATTACCTTTCTTTTTTTTGCAGTTTTTGGCCAGGGCTGGGTTTGAACCCACCATCTCTGGCATGTGGGGCCAGCGCCCCACCCCTTGGAGCTGCAGGCGCCACCAATAAAGCTGATTTTAAAAAGAAAACAAAAAAAAAAAGATTACCTCAAGTTAACCTGAGTTTGTGTTCCAGGTATTCTAGCAACTGAGCCCTAAAGTTTCCTTATAAACTACAGAAAAAGAGCAACCATTGATGTGCTAATTACGGTAGTACTGATTCACATTATTTTCAAATGGTATTTATTCAGTACACACAAGGTATATTGAGTTTTCTGCACAGCCAATGAAATCAATACTAGTTCTCTTATTACCTTGAAAATGCAGATACGAGATATTAACAGTGTTTTCATAAATAAAGTACTTTGCTTCATCAATTTCTGTTAAAATACGCTAGGAAGAAATTAGTATTGGTTTTATTTTGCCCAAATCACAATGCCTAAAGATTGTGATTTGACAGCACACAGGTGGTAGATAGGCAAGCTGGTATTCTTAATTTTAATTAGTGGTGATTTGTCCACCAACATTCATACAATATAAAATATTTTCAACTAGGTGCAGTGGCTCACACCTGTAATCCCAGCACTTTGGGAAGCCAAAGCCGGAGGATCACTTGAGGCCAGGTGTTTGAGACTACCCTAGGCTACATAGTGAGATCCTGTGTCTACAAAATAAATTTTTTTTATTCTGTTTTTTTTTTTTTTTGAGGGGGGGCAGTTTTTGACCAGGGCTGGGTTTGAACCCACCACCTCCGGCATATGAGACCAGCGCCTTACCCCTTTGAGCCACAGGCGCCGCCCTACAAAATAAATTTTTAAAAATAGCCAGGTATAGGTTGGTGCCTGTGGCTCAGTGGGCCCCATATACCAAGGGTGGCAGGTTCAAACCAGACCTCAGGGAAACTGCAACAAAAAATAGCCAGGCATTGTGGCAGGCGCCTGTAGTCCCAGCTACTCAGGAGGCTGAGGCAAGAGAATCACCTAAGCCCAGGATATGGAGGTTGCTGTGAGCTGTGACGCTACAGTACTCTACCGAGAGCAATAACGTAATACTCAGTCTCTAAAGAAAGAAAATAGCCAGGTATAATGCACATGCTTTTGGGGGTTGCAGGCAGGAAGAATGCTTTGAGCCCATGAGTTCAAGGCTGCAGTGAGCTATCATGTCACCACTGCCCTGCAGCCTGGGGTGACAGTGAGACCTTATTTTAAAATCTCTTTTTTTCCTTGATAGTTTAATCATCTGTTAAGCACTTTAATACATTTGGTGTTCTTAAGAAAACTTTCAGGTTTGACTAAATAGCTAGAGACTAGAATATTTGGCCTTGATCTTCCACACTTAACTATATTACATTCATATTTTGACATTTTTGTCAGCTGAAGAGTAAGAACACATCCTAAGAAAAAAGAAAGGTAAAGCAAATGAACGAATTCCTATGTCTCCACCTATAGTTTGCAGGATGATAAACAAGATGATTTGGTGAAAATTAGGCTCTTCATGCCCAGCATGGTGGCTTACGCCTGTAATCCTAGCACTCAGGGAGGCTGAGGCAGGTGGATTTCCTGAGCTCACAGGTTCCAGATCAGCCTGAGCAAGAATCAGACCCCGTCTCAAAAATAGCTGGGCGGGCTTGGCGCCAGCCACATTCACCACCACTAGCAGGTTCAAACCTAGCCCAGGCCTGTCAAATAACGACGACAACAATAACAACAACAAAATAGCTGGGTGTTGTGGCTGGCGCTGTAGTCACAGCTACTTGGGAGGCTGAGGCAAGAGAATCACTTAAGCCCAAGAGGTGAGGTTGCTGTGAGCTGTGATGCCATAGCACTTCTACTGAGGGTGACATAGTGAAACGGTCTCAAAAAAAAAAAAAAATGTATCTAGGTGTTGTGGCGGGCGCCTATAGTCACAGCTGCTTGGGAGGCTGAGGCAGGAGAATCCCTTGAGCCCTAGAGTTTAAGGTTGCTGTGAACTATGATGCCATGACATTCTATCAGGGCAACAAAGTGAGGCTCTGTCTCAAAGAAAAAGTAAGAAAGAAAAGAAAAGAAAATTAGACCCTTAAAGGGAGACGAGCAATTTCTAAGATTTTTCAAACTTGTCAAATGGGTAATTAAGATTGTATATCTGGCTTCATCCTGATTTAAATATCAGCACTCAAATGATCTGGATATACATTGTAGTTCAGCAATTGCTTATAATTGTGTTAAATTTATTACTAATGTAAGAAAGGCTTTAGGCTTTAGACTTATTCTTATGGTCCTTATTTCTCTGATATTTGTAAATATCAGAATTTTAGGAGCCTTTTAATTTGGGCAAATTATCCCCCTTTTTCCTGAGACTTTCCTTTAACCTTAGTCCTATCACCAACAAATGGTACTTAGATTATCACTAATTTTCATAACTGTATGTATCATTCCCATTGTAAAGGTGATGAAAGTGAGGCCTCACTCTGTTGCCTGGCATGCCATCATCATAGCTCACAGTAGCAACCTCAAACTCTTGGGAGCGATCCTTTGGCCTCAACCTCCCCAGGTACCTGGGACTACAGGCTCTCTCTATAACTCCTGGCTAGTTTTTTCTATTTTTAGCAGAGATGAGTTCTCACTCTTGCTCAGACTGGTCTTGAACTCCTGAGCTCAAAGGATCCTCCTATGTTGGCCTCCCAGAGTGCTGAGATTACAAGCATCAGCCTCCGTGCCTGGACAAAATTTGTAATTTTAATTTATTTTAAGAGGAAGAAGAGTCTTGCTATGTTGCCCTGGCTAGAGAGCAGTGATTATTTACAGGCACAATCACAGCATACTATAGCCTCAAACTCTTGGCCTCAGCCCATCCTCCTGCCTCAGCCTCCTGAGTAGCTAACACTGTAGGTCTACAAAATGGTGCCAAGCTTAGACAAATTTTTAAATATGGGATCCATTTGTTCACCGTAAGATTTGTCCTAGCTAGTGAAAAGGATTAGAAACTACTACAGTAGGCTTTTGCTCAGTGGTTAAAATGCAGGCCCTATGTACCAGAGATAGTGGGTTTGAACTCAGCCTGGGCCTCCTTAACCAAAAAATAAAGAATGAATGAATGAATGAATGAAAAAATACAACAGAATGATAGATCCTTTAAGGTACCTTAAAGATAGTCTAATCATATTTTCATATTATTTTATTTTGTTTTATATTTATTTATTTATTTAGAGACAGAGTCTCACTTTGTTGCCCTTAGTAGAATGCCGTGGTGTCACAGCTCACAGCAACCTCCAACTCCTGGGCTTAGGCGATTCTCTTGCCTCAGCCTCCCAAGTAACTGGGCCTACAGGCACCTGCCACAGCGCCTGGCTATTTTTTTGTTGCAGTTTGGCTGGGGGCCGCGTTTGAACCCGCCACCTTCAGTATATGGGTCTGGTGCCCTACTCACTGAGCCATAGGTGTCGCCCATATATATTATATTGTGATGAGAAATCCATCTCAGTTCTGTTCTCCTAATGTCTTCCTTTTGGTCCAGCTTGAAAAAAATACTGACAGCCCTTCAGATTTTGAAGATAGCTGTTAAAAACTTTCCCTAAGGGTGGCACCTGTGGCCCAAAGGAGTGGGGTGCCGGCCCCATATACAGGAGGTGGTGGGTTCAAACCCGGCCCCGGCAAAAAACTGCAAAAAAAAAAAAAATCTTTCCCTAATACCATTCAACATTTGTCGTATGAAGTGATCCATAGACCCTTGTCAGTAAGCAGGCCCTTTTGGTCGATTGCTATTGAAACAGTGTATATGTTTAATTATAGGCAGAACGTTTTAAAGTATATCTTGGACCTTATAAATCAGTGGTTCTCAATCTTCTTAATGCCGTGACCCTTTAATACAGTTCCTCATGTTGTGGTGACCCCCAACCATAAAATTACTTTCCTTGCTACTTCATAACTGTAATTTTGTTACTGTTATGAATCATAATGTAAACATCTGATATGCAGGATGATCTTAGGCGACCCCTGTGAAAGCTGTGAAAGGGTTGTTCGACTCCCAAAGGGGTTGCGACCCACAGGTTGAGAACCGCTGCTATAAATATTTTTATTATACCATGCATCTGGGAATAAGGTAGTCTCAGTGTTATATGTAGTGTCATGCTAAAACTACATCTTAATTAAAACTATTGAACTGTTTATTAAATCTATTATCATTTGAAAAGAAGGTTCTGCCTGAATAGAAGTGAAAGGTAGGTGTTAGGAGTTTGCTGCTGCTTCAACCATAGTATGTTAGTGAAAATTAAAAACAAAAACCTTGGTCCAGACAAGTTTATCCAATATACTGCAAATTCATCCAGTAATTTCAAGAGTTTCATGGACCCTAGAAGCGCTGGGAAAAGAACACATGCTGACAGTAGAAGGAACAGAGAAAGAGTTAAATTAATCCTATCCATCAAACATGCCCTAGTTACTAATAGACTTCCTCTTTCACTATTTTAATGAGAGCATAAATGTTTCATTTGTTACTTAGTAGGTAAGAATTGTGTACTTACTTTGTAATGCTTTATCTATATTGGTTAAACTTAACTTTAAGGAAACATTGTTTTCATTTTGTAGATTGGGCAAAGTATAGTATAAAAAGGCATTGATTTAAGGGGGGGGCACTGGTAATATAGTACATAATTCAAAAGAAAAAAGGAGTGCTGTTCTCAGTTCCTATTGCTTTATTCATTTGATTTATACTTTGAAGTAATTTGTGATAATGTACATTAATCATTCAAACTCCTTTTTTGTCTCCAAAGGATACTCTGATTGTGTGGTCTGAAGCAGAAAATTATGACTTGGCCCTTAGCTTTCAAGAAAAAGCTGGATGTGATGAAATTTGGGAGAAAATATGTCAGGTAATTTTAAATACAGAAAATCAACATGTTCTCTTTAAGTATTATGGATTTTGCTGTGATTTTTCATCCAATGCTCAATAATTTAAAAAAATTCATATAGATTTTAAAAGATCTATAAAAAGCTGTGTCTGTGAAAAGCTTGATTTAAAGAAAGTTATAATTTATTATCACCATACTATCCAGCCCAGACCTTTGCTGAACACTCAATGTTCTATATTAAACATTCTCTCTTTTTAATGTTGCTCCTTTATTCCTTCATTTTATTTATTTTTTCATTTTTTCCCTCATGGTATCTTTTCTGAAAACAACTGTCTTCTTGAGAATTCCTTTGTCTGCTAGCATTTCAAACTTAATAGTTTAAAACCTAGTATAATTATCTCCCTAGATGTATTCATTCTCTAATCTCCCCTCATCTCCAAGAATATTGAATCATATTTATCATTTCCTCATCTCTTATATCCATTCATTCCCTCAATAATAAAACTTAGATCCATTCACTTATCTTCATTTTCACCATTATTATAGTTTTTTAAGCTACCATTAGTTCTTGCGTGGTTTATTGGTTTTATCTCTACTGTTCTTCCCAAGTTAATATTACTCTTTGTTCAAAAGGGTCTTCTTGTAGCTCTTGAAATGAAACCTACCCTGACACTAGTCTTGAGCAATAAGCTCTTGACTATCCCACCTCACCTATAAACTTGAATGTTTTTTATATATTCTGAAGCTTCTGTACTGACTCTAGTACCTTATTCTACTGACATACTCTCCACAGTCTTTTCTAAATGTGCATTTTTTTCCCCGTATAAGACAGAGTCTCACTTTGTCACCTTCAATAGAGTACAGTGGCATCACAGCTCACAGCATCCTCAAACTCTTGGGCTTAAGTGATCCTCTTGCCTCAGCCTCCTAAGTAGCTGGGACTATAGGTACCTGCCACAGTGCCTGGCTGTTTTTGTGGAGATGAGGTCTTGCTCTGGCTCAGGCTGGTCTTGAACCTGTGGGCTCAGCCAATCCACCCGCCTCCCAGAGTGCTAGGATTATAGGCATGAGCCACTGTGCCCAGCCTAAATGTGTGGGGGTTTGTTTTTTTTTTTTTTGTTTGTTTGTTTGAGTCTCATTTTGCTACCCGCGGTAGAGTGCTGTGGTGTCACAACTTACAGCAACCTCCAACTCCTGGGCTTAAATGATTCTCTTGCCTCAGCCTCCTGAGTAGCTGGGATGACAGGTGCCCACCACAACTCCTAGCTATTTTTTGTTGCTATTGCCACTACTATTTTTTAGCTGGCCAGGGCCGGGTTCAAACCCCCTACCCTGAGTATATGGGGCTGGCACCCTACCCACTGAGCCACAGGTGCTGCCCTAAATGTGCATTTTTTTTATGCGCGCTATTGGCTTTTGTTATATAGTCAATTTAGGCCAACTTTTCTAGGGAAGTTTCCTGCATGTCCATATTTATTTTAGCTGAAGAATAATTTTCAGATTTCTTTCTTTCTTTCTTTTTTTTTTTTTTTTTTTTTTTTTGTTACAGTCTCAATATTTCACCCTCTCATAGGAACCTCAAACTCTTGGACTTAAGTGATCCTCTTGCCTCAGCCTCTCAAGTAGCTGGGACTACAGGTGCCTGCCACAACACCCGGCTATGTTTTGTTGTAGTTGTCATTGTTTGGCAGGCCCAGGCTGGGTTCGAACCCACCAGCTCTAGTGTATGTAGTTGGCACCCTACATTTAGGCGCAGAGCCCAGAATTCTTAGTTTATTGGTTCTTAAACTAACAGCATGAGCATGATCTGTAAACTGACAGATATGCAAATTATGAGATATCCCACCCCGACCCTGTACCCCAGATTTATCAGATCAGAAATTTTTTTTTTTTTTTTTTTTTTTTTTTTTTGAGACGGAGTCTCATTTTTGTTGCCCTCAGTAGTACCGTGGCATCACAGCTCACAGCAGCATCAAACTCGTGGGCTTAAGTGATTGATTCTCGTGCCTCAGCCTCCCAAGTAGCTGGGATTATAGGTGCCCACCACAACACCCAGCTATTTTTTGGTGGTGGTGGTGGTTGTTTGGCAGGCCCAGGCTGGGTTCAAACCCGCCAGCTCTGGTATATGTGCTGATGCCCTAGCCACTGAGCTACAGGCCCTGAGCCTGGATCAGAAATTCTTAGTAGGGTCTAGTAATTATGTTTTCGTGAGCTTTCTAGGTCAAACTTTCTGTGCAAAGGCCAAGATAATAAGCATTTAAGGATTTGTGGGCTATACCGTCTCAGAGCTATGCACCTCTGCTGTTGTGGTTTGAAAGTAGCCATACATAGTACATGCATGAATGGGTGTGAGTATCTTCTAGTAAAACTTACTAACAAAGACAGGTGGTGAGGGGGACAAATTTGGTTTTAGTTTGTCAGCCTCTGCTTTTGATGCTGCATGATAAAGTTTGAGAACTAACTGCAGCTTTTTTTTTTTTTTTGAGACAGTGTCAGTTTGTCGCCCTTGGCTCACGTGATTCTCTTGCCTCAGCCTCCCAAGTACATGGGACTATAAGCGCCCAACACAGTGCCCAGCTATTTTTAGAGATGAGGTCATGCTCTGGCTTATGCTGGTCTCAAACTCCTGAGCTCAGGCAATCCACCTTCCTTGGCCTCCAGAGTGCTGGGATTACAGATGTGAGCCACTCGTGCCTGGCCTAGCTGCAACCTTAAGAGAAACTATAGTGTCCTTGAAGCAGCAGTTTTTCCTTAACTTACAAAATTTATTTCTCCCTGTATTCTACTAAACTGTGTTTTTCATAAATTAACCTGCCTGTTAAGCTATCCCTTTTCTTCTCTTAAAACATGAAAGACTTAATGGTTATTACTCAGTGCTATCTTTCTTTTTACTTTTTCTTTGTTTTCTGTTCTATGATTTTTGGGGAGGAAAGGGGCTATATTTTTCTAGATTTTGTCATGTAGAGTTCTCCCACAGAGATAAAACATTAATATATTCAGGCACTACTAAAAGCATCTGTTATTCAAACAAATCTTGTTCTCCTTCATCTTTCTGATACAGTCTTCTCAGAACAATATTTAATCCTAACCTAGACTCAGTCTGTGTCATACCTGTATCTCCTTTTAATATTTATTGTCTGATCTTTATCTTTCCTTGGTCTTTAGTGCCGTAAAATTTTCAGTCATTTTCACATGAGGCACGGGTAATAGTATTTGTATGCTTTTTCATACCTAGGAATCACTGGTGGTTTTATGTTGTTCTTTCCTGGTCTTCTCCTTCGACTTTTATATAGTTTATATTTGAGGTGTCATTTCTCAATTACTCTTTTTGTGGTTCTGTGTTTCTCAGTTCTATTCCAGGGAAGTTATTATATTTTGCTCTCGGAGCTCTTATACATATGTTTCTATTTCTTGAATCCTATTGTGATCTAACAGCTAAAGGTCTCCCTTACCTTTCTAGTATACTCCTTGATAACATTGTGTTTGAATTCAAGATGTCATTCTTGTTACAATAAAGGCTCTCGGGGCTCGGCATCCATAGCACCATGGTTATGGTGCCCTCCACATGCACCGAGGGTGGCGGGTTCGAACTCAGCCGAGGCCAGCTAAACAATAACTGCAACAACAACAAAAATAATAGCTGGGCATTGTGGCAGTTGCCTGTAATTCCAGCTACTTGGGAGGCTGAGGCAAGAGAATCACTTAACCCCAAGAGTTTGAGGTTTGTGTGATGCCAGGGCACTCTTATTAAAGGTGACATAGTGAGACTCTCAAAAAAAGGTGGGGGGGGGCTCAGACCTTTCTTTTGATTTACGAATCAAAACCTACCATTTGAGGGGAGAGTAAAGTCATAGCTTAGATATATAAGGAGGACTTGTATAATTAACAAATCTAGAACCAACTTGAGGCCATGCCAGGTACAAGCTGTGAATGGGCTTTACCTGCTGTTACTGGTGCTGCCCACTGAGTTGAAGTCAAGACCATATCAACTTGCAACATATTTCAAGACAAATATTTCAGGTCATCTTTCCTTTTAGTATCCGTCAACAGTATCTATAAGTTCTTTTGTCATTAGCAGTTTAAGTTTTTTTGTTTTGTTTTGTTTGAGACAGAGTCTCACTTGTTGCCCTCCATGGAGTGCTCTGGTGTCACAGCTATAGCAACCTCAAACTTTTGGGCTTAAGGACTCTCTTGTCTCAGCCTCCCAAGTAGCTGGAACTACGGGTGCCTGCCACAGCACCCAGCTATTTTTAGAGATGAGGTCTCGCTCTTGCTCAGGCTGGTGTGGAACTTGCGAGCTCAGGCAATCCGCGCACCTTTGCCTCCCAGAGTGCTAGGATTATAGGCATGAGCCACAATTCGCAGTTTTAATTTCTTGGCTATTTGTATATGGCCTAATTTTTCCATTCCTTCACCAGTGTATTTGGCCTGTAGGACTGCTTTAGTAGTCACTGTCCCAAATTCTAGGGCCAAGGTAGCAAAAGTTGCTTCATTTCAAAATCTGTCTTGATCTTTTTTAAAAATGTATTTACTTTAAAATATATTAAATAAAAAGTTAAGTTTTTATAATTAGAGCCCCTACAGTGATGTAGAGTTGGGCTCAATGACAGATTTTAGGACTTATGGGAGATCATGAAGACTAGAGTGTAGAAAGATTTTCTATGCTTCATTCTCTTAACTTTGAGAAGTTATTCCTGGGGGGAATAGCCCTATTACATATAGGTTGCACTGTATATATGGCTTTGTTTTTACATAGGTGCACTTGTATTCTACTTAGTTTTTCTAAATCATGTTTTTCGTCTGCCAGCGCTTTGGCTCAAAGCTGGTGTGTTCATGCTCTTGGGCCACTGTCTCTAGAATCAGTTGTCATTAAATACCTTTATTGTTGTTTACAATAATACATATTTTCTATGACCACAGCATTAGGATATTTGATATTTATTTGAACTTAAAGTTAATATTGAAGAGCTTGGTGGTGGCTATCCTGTAGCGCAGTCCTAAGAATGTTTCTGAGGCTTGCCCCGCCCTGGACTATTGGAAAAGACAGCCAAGGAGAGATGTGAATGGATGTTTTAGCATCAGGCTTCTGTATTATAGGTCTGCAAGGGACTGTTTCATCAGAGTGTCAGTTTAGCCTGTTCTAGAAAATTGCTTTTGCTAGAAAATCTTCTATTATGAGGAAGCTTATTCCATTTTTGAACTACCTCAACATTGGGAGCATATGTTACTTGGAGAAATGTAACTTTAAAAAGTAGGCAGTTTTTGTCAAGTTTGAAAAAAAATTCTTCAACTTGGAGATTATTGTAGTTTTCTTATAACATCTCTTCTTGTATTCATCCTAGAATATCAGGTAGGCTTGCTGGTTTACATTTTGTCAGCTATTACAAATTCTTTTCCATAGGTTCAAGGGAAAGACCCTTCAGTGGACATCACTCAGGACCTTGTGGATGAATCTGAAGAAGAACGTTTTGATGATATGTCATCGCCAGGTTTAGAATTGCCATCTTGTGAATTAAGTCGTCTCGAGGAAATTGCAGAACTTGTGGCATCATCTTTACCATCCCCCCTTCGTCGTGAAAAACTTGCACTGGCACTGGAAAATGAGGGTTATATTAAAAAGCTCTTAGAGCTTTTTCATGTGTGTGAGGATTTGGAAAATATCGAAGGACTGCACCACTTGTATGAAATTATCAAAGGCATCTTCCTCTTGAATCGAACTGCTCTCTTTGAAGTTATGTTCTCCGAGGAATGTATTATGGACGTCATTGGCTGTTTAGAATATGATCCTGCTTTATCTCAGCCACGAAAACACAGGGAATTTCTAACGAAAACAGCCAAATTTAAAGAAGTGATTCCCATATCAGATCCTGAGCTAAAACAAAAAATTCATCAGACATACAGAGTTCAGTATATACAAGATATGGTTCTACCTACCCCTTCAGTTTTTGAAGAAAACATGTTATCAACACTTCACTCCTTTATCTTTTTTAATAAGGTAGAAATTGTTGGTATGTTACAGGTAAGTTAGATTCTTTTTCTTTACTTCAAAAAATACCCTACCCTACTGGATTGAGATCATTTAAAGAACTAATTGCCATTAGCAAAAATAATTTTCTCCTCTTTGTAAATACCTAAATTGAGTTTTAATTTTGTTAAAGTATAAAATTATTTTGGTGACACAGTTAAGAGATTATATAATAAATATTATAAGACTAAAAGGTTGGTGGGTTTGGCGTTTTGGTGGGCAAGTTAAATGTGATAATGAAATTTAGCTTGAAGAAATTATAAGGGAGTGATTTTAATGAAATGATTAAATGTTAAATTATAGGGTTATTAATCTGAATTATCCATACAATAGAATAAATTGGAAGGCAGAGGAGAAAAAAAGAGAATGCAAGAGAAATGTCTGTATTAAATAGGTTCTGGTACCAATTGCTATTAAATATAAAATATAAAATCTATAGAATTGATAAAAATCCCTGGTAGTGGTATAGGAGAGACCCATTTTTAGGGTCAAAAGAGCAAATTCTAACTGCATGTATCTCTACCAAAAGGCATGGTTTTTGTAATGGGGGGGGGCTAAAGTAAGCTTGAGTTTCCGCTCCACTTGTCATTTAATAGCCCTCAATAACTCTATGACTTGGGCAATCTTCCTAACCTCTAAAAGCTTCAGTTTCCCCATCTGAGAAATGGTGATATTACTGCCTACCCTATACAGTTATCTGAAGATTAAGTGGAATCATACATGTAAAGTGTTTAACGGCAATGTAGGACTTACGAGCAGTTTTTAAGTACCTATTGATGATTGCTTATTAAAAAAAATTTTATAGTATGCTTAGTCTCTTGGGTCTGTATTTTAGGATGCTTGCATCACAGTCAACCAGGGTGCAATGTCCTGGGTTCTGCACAAAATGGAAAATCAGTCTCTGAGAGCTGGCCAATAATTTGCTTTGTAACACCTCTCAAGTTAAAACCTGTGACTGTATCTTCCCACTGTGTATGAACTAAAATACACGTTTACAAAAGATTTGTTGTTTGCCTACTCATGATTTATTTCTTTGGTGCCCATAATATTATAAGAGTTACAGATAACTGTGATATGACATGGAAGATATTATAAGACTCTACCTCAGGTATACAAGTAAAATACTTACTTGAAACCTGTATTTGTTAAATAGAAAAAGGAGGCCAATAAATGTAAGTACTGCTTGGTAGCGCATGTTACAAATCAGTGTATTTCATCTTCGTATCTGTTCCTTTGTAGAATATTTCTGTTTTTTCAGCGTCCTTCTGTCACCTTTTAATTTAAGTAGAAAAATCAATTTTACTATAACTACTTTCCTAGAGGTAATAATTCCAGAACATACTAATTTGACACATTTTCCATTTAAGCCAGATATGTAAATAAATAAGATAGGCAATACACTCTGGAAAGTATAGTAATAATGCTCTGTATAGTACACTGTGACTGATTATTGAGGAAGGAGGAAGCTTCTGATACCAATTTCTATTTGTTCTTTGACAAGGAACTAATTTTTTGCTAGCTAGTAGAACCTTTGTTCTGGTCCAGTTTTGATTCCTGGTTTCTTTGGAGAGTCCAGAGTTCTGATCCTTTTCTTTAACTCCATATAGTTCTGTTCTTGTTACATAAAGACTGTTTTCTTAATCTTTATACATGTAAAATGCTAGCTTCACTCATTAAGTATGAATAATTTCAAGTTGTTAAATGTTTGCTTTCCTACAATATGCTCTGTAAAATGCTGGCTGCCAGTACTGTAGTTTTGTCTTTTTCTCTTGATGGTGGGCACTTCTAAAGTACTGCTGTGAAGGCAGGAGCACTTTACAAAGGTTTTGTCATTTGTCAAAAGTGACTGAGGGGCAGTACCTATGGCTCATTGAGTAGGGCACCGGCCCATATACCGAGGGTGGCAGGTTCAAACCTGGCCCTGGCCAAACTGCAACAAAAAAATTTCCGGGCGTTGTGGCGGGCGCCTGTAGTCCCAGCTACATGGGAGGCTGAGGCAGGAGAATCACCTAAGCCCAAGAGCTGGAGGTTGCTGTGAGCTGTGATGCTACGGCACTCTACCAAGGGCGACAAAGTGAGACTGTCTCTAAAAAAAAAAAACAGAAGTGACTGAGATACAATTTAAAGCAGGTTCCTACCCGCTTTGTGTAGACAGAGAAATATGCACACAATATCACAACATCCCCTTACCATTAACTGCTTCCTCTATAATACTATTAAATATTCCTAATCTCTCTACTTATGTATCCCCAACTATAGCAGTGTAGAGAATCTCTTTTTTAACCATTTGATTTCTAGTTGGTGGAATATATTGTATCTGGGATGTATCATAAAATTGGATGCCATTTGGTAAGAAACATATGGTCAAAATCATATGTAATGAGGTATGGGTATGACCTGTTTGCACATTTTAGAAAAAACAAAAGTTAGAAATAACCACACAAATTTAGTATCACACAGAAAGTATTTCTTGTGCACACACAGTCATGTATATGAAGGTGTGTGTGTGTGTACTTAACGCTTGTCTAGGGCTGGAGTTGTGTTACATCTATTTCTAGTTGAGGTAGTATGAAATTATTGTAAAACAATCTTAATGAAGAATTAGTGATGAGAAAAATTGAATAGGCAACCAGGAAGGCTCTGCCACCTTCAGGTGAATGGGCTTGAATACATTTTTAATCTGAGTCTCAATTATGAAATAAGGATGTAAGAGATTAACATCTGCGGTTGTTTTTTGCTTTTTGTTTGTTTTTTGAGACAGTCTCACTTTTGTCACCCTCAATAGAGTGCTGCAATGTCATAGCTCACAGCAACCTTAAACTCTCTTGGGCTCAAGGGATTCTCTTGCCTCAGCCTCCCAAGTAGCTGGGACTACAGGTGCCCGCCACAACACCCAGCTATTTTTAGGTCTCACTCTGGCTCAGGCTGGTCTCGAACATGTGAGCTTAGGCAATTCACCTGCCTTGTGCTCCCAGAGTGCTAGGATTACAGGTGTGAGCCATCTCACCCAGCCTGTGGTTTTTTCAAGTGCTGTACATCTGAGTTTTACTTACCTAGATACCGTATATACTCTAGTATAAGCCGAGTTTTTGTGCCGAAAACCCCAAACTCGGCTTATACTTGGGTCATTCAGGTTATTTGATTCGTGCGCGCGCACCTAATCAAGTGCATGTAGTCTCCAGTCATCTTCTGCCATCTGCTTGAGGGGGCGGTGCTTCAGCTCAGTCCACAAGTCGCGGCTGACCTCAAGAAGTAGGTGGCTGAACTGAACTGTATTCCACTGAACTATTTAACCCACAATATTTAATGGCACATTTAATTAAGTGAAAACCCCATTTAAGGCAGTAAAGTCTTGTAAATAAATGTTTATAAATCCTGAATCCTTATAATCAGG
>CAUYPK010057815.1:0-37352 GCA_963574355.1 Loris lydekkerianus | reverse complement strand
AACATTATCACGTTCTTGTGAGTAGTATCCTGGTTATAGACAACAAAACTTATTTAGAGGAAAGAAAATCTCTTGTCTGGTAGCAGCAAGAATAACAGAACTAAGTGCCCATTGATTCATGAATGGATTAATAAATTGTGGCATATATTATTTTTTAATAAATTTTAACCTAATTTGAAAGTGATATTTTTGAAAGCTCAAGAAATTTTAAAACATAATTTTAAAATAAAAGTTTTTGTTATAATGATTACTATTATGTTCCAATGAAGTCTTTATGGTTATTGAGAAAAAGTGATTGAACCTAAGGCCATCTCTACAGGATATTAAACTAGAATGGGTCTATCAGTGTGGTTGAACACTGGGAAGAAAATGATGTACTAAATTTCACTTTTTAGGGGTTTTGGTAGCCTGTTGTATCAAATTAGGATAGTCTTGAATTTGTGGGGAATCATTCAAAAAAGCTTTCTCAAAATATCTCTTCTGGAGCCTATTAAGGTTAATCTATTTTAAAATACTTCCCAGGCTTTCAATCTTCTGATACAATGCAAACATGAAGGAGAAATTTGTAGCTCAGATGAAATAAATAGGGCCTAGTAGGATAGGTGCCTTAGGAAGCACCAAAAAGAATAAAGAGAAGTTGAAAGGAAAATAGTCAGATGAATTCAACACCAGACTTTCCTGAATAAGTGACATGTGCTGTGAACACCCTTACTTTTTATAGCAACAACTCCTCCTTTATACCTATTGTTTCACCTCTCCTTTTAGTTTCAGAGGAAGATGTGTCCTCTTCTGGCTTCTAAGAATTCCTGGTCCTATTCATTCTCCTCTCCCCTTGAAATCTACCTTTCCTTTTTCATCAGCAATTTGCCTTCTGCATTAAATATGCCAAATTATCCCAGCCGTGGGTAGTCCAGTTCACTGGCTCTAGACCAAGTCATCGTCTTCATGTTGCTCAATAGAATAATGACAAATATGATGCAAATAGAGACTCAAAAAGAGCTTTGATTTTGGGCTTTGCCCTATTTTGCTGTTTTTGGAGAATTCTGTGACCACCACCACGTTAAGAAACCCAGATAGGCTGCTGGATGATGACAGATGCATGGCCCAATATTTCCTCTGCTTTGCTGACAGTTACACATCAAATATGTGAGTCCATGGGTCATCAGCTGACCACAGACTCATGAATGAACCCAGACATCACATGATGAAGATATGTGCCATCCAGTTGAACCCACAAAATAATAAAAAAATTGTGGTAGTTGGTTAGGTGACATAACTAGGTTACAGGGTTAAAAATGAAACCAAAGGGATACTGTAATCTCACAGTAACAATGCCAGGAAGCTTAGCTTGCAGATCTATTTGTGCTGGTTTATTTGTTCTCTTCTTCTCACCACAGGGGATGACTCAGTGATTACTGGATAAATGACATAAAAACTCCAAGATTAGATATGACAAGGAACAATCAAGGGGTTCAGGGGTCCACAGGATAGCACGTAGTGTGTGTTATGAACACCCGGATCTACCAAAGGATTGCCTATGAAAGAGCCTAAACTCTCCATAACAAGTGGATGATGGTTCTTTAAGGTGAGAATCTGTCATCCTCCCCATTTTCTGGCAAATTAATAAACCTTCCTTTCCTTTTCTCTCAACCTACTTGTTCTCATTCTTTCTTTGTCTTTTGGAGCAGACACTGAGCTTTCATGAACAAAACCTTTACTTAACTATATCATGATTCTTGCTATCATTCTAATTATTTTCTTCAATGTATTGCCAACTATTCTATTTTCTAACAAATATTCATTTATCCCACAATAGTCATATAGTAATATAAGCAAGCTACGTGGTAGGGACTACATTTAATAATAATATGTAGAACAATAGGCAGTAACAGACATAGGGACCATCTTTATGAAATAAAGAAAATAATGGCAAATAAAATTTATTGAATGTTTTCTATCTCTTAATCTTCCAACATGCATTAGCTCATCACAACAACTTTATTATTGACCCATTTTGCAGATAAGGAATAGAGGCCAGAGAATTTTAAAAGATTTTCTTAAAGTCATAGTAAGTGGTGGATTCAATTCATTTTTTTAAAGACTATGCTCTGAAGCATTACATTTTATTTTAAGGGCAGATATCAAGAAACATAGGGATTTCGTTTTAATGCAGCAGGTAACTTTTGCATCAATGAAGAGAAAACAAGTCACTTTTGTTTAACAGCCGATATAGCTATCTTTTACTATGATCCACAATAGTCTTCAAGTTGACATCAATCACTAGGCATCTACACCTTGTTTAATGCCTTTTACATCAATATTTGTCATCCCCTATGTAGAAACTAAAATCTTGAAGGTCATCAATGTTGTTTTTGGAAAATCAAATAGCATATCAGGCTCATTAATTCTGAACTCTCTGGCTTATTTAAATACGATTGGTTATTGCTTTATGTTTAATTATCTCTTTCCTTCCCCACTACTTCTCTAATTCTTTAGTTTTTAAATGGAGCCCCATATCATAAATTGAATAGATTTATAAATTTATCATACTCATGGGAACCAAAACTGTATATATGTGCATTTAGGGTGCCCAATTTTTCAATCATATTCTCAAACAATCTGTAGGCTAAAATAGGTTCACTCATTCATTAATTTACAGTTACTGAGAACATTCTATGTGCTAGATCCTGTTTTACTCACAGGTGTGTGAGCTATGATTAAAGTGGATATAAATTGTGATATATGTACACCATGGAATACTATGCAGCCATAAAAAGGTTGGAGACTTTACATCTTTTATGTTTACCTGGATGGAACTGAAACATATTCTTTTTGGTAAAGTATCTCAAGAATGTGAAAAAAAGTATCCAATGTACTCAATACTATTATGAAACCAATATATAATCACCTACACATTCATACAAATGATAAAACACAACTATAGTCCAGAAAGCATGAGAGAAGAAGAGAGAGAGGGGAGGGAAGAGGGGAAGGTGAGAGTAGAGATGGTATTTGATGAGACCTCATCTATATTGTGCACATTGCAATGGTACATTTCAAATCTATTAAGAGTAGAGTATAAATGTCTGACCACAACAAATAAGTGATGTGATGCTTATGTTAATCAGTTTGATGTAAGCATTCTACATTGTATATCAAATCAGCACACTGTACCCAATAAATGTACATAGTTATGATTTAATAATTAAAAAACAGAATATCTTTGACTTCATGGAGCTTAGTTATGAGAAGGTAGGAAATAAAAACTAAGCAAATATATGCCATATTGTCTGACAAAGGACTATACTTTATAAGGAAAAATAAAGCAAAGTAGAAAGATGGAGAATAGAAGAGATTCATATTATCAATGGGATGAGAAAGCAACCTCTCAAAGAATTTATATTTAAACAGAAGCCTGAATGAAAGTAAAGTAATGAATAATTACTGAGCAGGCTTCTAGTAATGAGTAATTACTGAGCAGGAGAAAGTAAACCATGAGATATGCTGGGAATGTGCATTTCTGGAAGAGACGATGAGGTAGGAGCATACTCTGTCTCCATGCAACACCCAGGAGCTAATATGGCTGGTGAGAGTGAGTGAGAGGTTGAGTATTGGGAGATAAGATTAGAGAAGTACCAATAGGACAGGATAGATAGGCCTTATAGGGCAGTAACCAAAAGAGTTTGCTCCCATCTCTCAAACTCTGTATAGGAATATTTTCAGCCCACTTTAGTGGGATGAAATTGAACTTTGGAGTATCACATATCTGACGTACCTCAACTGTTGTTGACATCTTGTGTAAATTGTTGATTTCAGGTGTAGAATATTCAGCATATTACCTTTTTGAGTTCTAATTTTGTAATCTTTACAATTGGTATTCAATTATCTAGCTGATAGTTCTGTTACAATGTTTTAAGATTGCATAAAAATATATCCACTCAGAGCTGGCATGAAGCCTGCTCAGTAATTATTCATTTTCATGCCATTTACATAACCTTCACTAACAGAATATTGAAGACATAAATAGGTATCTATCACCCCTATGATATAGATAGATATAGAACTATCACCCCTATGAATCAATTCCCAGATCTGTGTCTCAGGTTCTATAATCCATTTTTTTCCACATAGGTATATGTCCAAACTCATTAAATTATATATATTAAATAAGTATAGTATATGATATATCAATTATACTTCAACAAAAGCATTTTAAAAATGCTTTTTAAAAATACTTTTCATCATTTTCATATGATTACCTAGAAGTTCCAGTAAAAATTTCAAAACAGAGATCAAAATCTCAACTTGTTCAAGTTTAACACAAATGGATACAATACTTGATGTACTGGAAGTTGCTCAGTTCCACCTACCTGATCACTTTGTGCCTAGCATTGCAGAACTTCCACCTACACATGTGTGCAATAGCCAGCCATAGGCTTAAGGTAGTTTTCTAAGCTCCTTTTCTGGGTAGCTCCCTCCTTTCTGCTACTGTTTTCCAAAATTCTAGCCTCCTCAAATTTCTCTTTAGCTCAGAGAAACCACCATAGACTCTGCATGGGTTCTTCTTCCCAGTACCAAATTCCAGAAAGTGGTAGAAAGACGAGGTAAATACTGGGCATGCTTCCTTTGTTTTCATGCTCTTGAGTAATCTCCCTAATACACTGCCTACTGTCCAATTTCCAAAAGGTGCTATTTCATGTATGTTGTCCAGTTACCCTAGGAAGGCAAATTTGTTCCCAGCAACTACTAATTTAATAGAAACTTCTTTCAACATATACAGCATTCAAACATTCTACATGTAGATTTCTTGCAGGATTCTCCAAAGAACAACTTCATGTTTGGGGACAGAACTTTAGGAGGAAGAGTTTGTTATACCCCCAGGCTACCCTTGAGAAAATGTACATTCTATGCTGACAAATCTGAGTGTTTGTGCCTTATGTCCATGTCTGTCCATCTGGCACTGGAGTACTCAGAAGGTGCATAGAAAGAATTCAAAAAATAAATTCTACTTCTTTGTCTCTCTTTCCTCACTTCTCTTTCCTTTTTTCCTTCAGGCCTATGAATAAGCTCTTATTTCATTTATTTTATTACATTTCTCATAATATTGTCCTTAAAGAAGTCTATTATTAGTAAAAAGGTGGGTAAAGCTTATCCAAGCCTTCCTATAATTTTGAAAGGCAAATTTGATTCCCCCCCCCCAAAAAAAAAAAAAAAAAAACGTATACAACTGTAGTCACCCAACTCTATTTTACCTACATGACTAAAAAATGCAGTTCCAGTGTAGGGACATTTTCCAGGCATAGATAAGAAAACATGGGTATTAGAGTCCATGTTTTATATTCACAATGTCAAACTGCCTGCATCTTTACAATTGGTTTATTCCCTTCACGTTGCTGCATATAGTCCAGTGCTTGACAAATATATTTCTAAATCTTATTCCTCTTATTATTTCGCAGGTCTTAAATCAGTTCCATGGGTCTTATGAAAAGAAAAAGAATTGTGCCTGCAATAGATTTTGGTGGTGATTTTCACATTGTTCACTGACTGCTGATATTAGAGTTCTTTGAAATTCCAGATTGAGAAACAGTCATCATGAACAACTGTTCATAACAAGTTTCTTCACTAGTAATGCAATTGTTAAGTGCATTGTTTTGAAAATGAAAACTTATCATTTGCACAAAATTTTCCAATCTGCACTCATGCCACTTTTGAATTGCATAAAATAACAGAAAAATGATAGCATGAGTGTTTCTTACGTGAGGTCTTTATTTTCCTTTCTGGAATGCAATATGTATATCTTATTCATACTGAGGTGCCTCGTTCAAAACAGAGGCAATTGTACAATAATTCTCACCCAGAATAAGTTTGCATACAATTGAGCAATATCTCTACTGCTCAGCATGAAGTTAATTTCTGTAATTTGTTACACTTTAAGATAAAAGAATGCCTGTACATATCTACCATACCCACACTCTTTTTAAAAACAAAATTTTAATCCTTGTTAGGACAATGTCCAGTCACTTGGATTTCACAGGGGTATGTATGCTTTCACTGCAGTTCAGTTAGCACAGACAGTGGATTCCTGCAGTGCATTATAGCCAAGAGACAGCAGTTCTGTTCTTTTTATACCCACAAATTCTCAGAGACTTTTAAAGTGTAATTTATAGACATATACAGAAGAGAAAAGAAATAAACTCAATTAAAGTCAAATAATACACTTAATGCTTTCCCTTCTTTTTTTTCTCATTCTTTCTATAATCTGAATAGATGCCTTGGACAGGAAAATGATTTTTTTTCTGTTTTTCTGAAATAATCCTGAAAGGTAATATTTCATGTGATTAAATAAGAAAACATACTTCATGTTTAAAGTTAGTCATAAAACTGTTTTCACCAACCACCAAGGCATACCTTATCCAGACAAGCACAGTTTTCTATTCCTTACAAGACATTGAAGACTATAGATCTATTTGAAATTTTCTTATGAACATTTGAACAACCAGTCTTTATTTTTTATAAATTTATTTAGTATGATTTATAACATAACAATTGATTTCTTTTAAAAAATGAAATACTTTATCTTATCTATCAAGTCTATCGTTTATATACATCTTTACTATTTTGTTTTCTGTTCTGTTTTCCCTAATCTTACGGAAAGATAAATGACTAAGATATGACAATACTTCAACTTAAAAACGTAAGAAAGTCAAACAACATAAACGTAATAATAATACTTTTTCCAAAATGACCACTTTTAAAGATAATGTCTTTAGTATGAGCATTTATCAGGGGCTCATGCTGTTCTTTTATATTTTTACTGAGCCTGAAAGAACTCTTGAATTTATTTCTTCAAAGATTCCTTCCTGCACCCATGAAAATATAGTGCCTACCATATTATATTATAGGTAATTTTTTGTTTAACTGGCTGTTTTTCTTCTGAGTAGTGGAGTTCCTGAAGTTAGGAACAATGTCTTACTAGTCATTGTAAGCAGAAACTGAATCATACAACTTTTGACACATCCCCAAGCATTTGTTAAATAAATAGATGTTGACTAATAAAAGCTACACACAATTCTTGCTGCCTTTTTAATGCATTCTACCATCTGTCTTGCCGCACACAAACAGCCCCATTCCTCCTATCAGTGTTATAATAGAAATTCTGTACATGAGTCTTTTGAAGTTTCCTTTGAAAAGTCTTTGTTAATAATTTTCCTATACAGAGAAGTCAATGAGGAAAGATATCACTTGTTTTGAGCACTGAGAAGAGGGAAGGACTGATTTAACCATAGTTTTCTAGTTCTTTAGTCTCATTCTATAGCTTTCTATAAACTGAGGCATCAAGAAAACATACAAAGGAGAAACTGCATCAAACCTGAATCTTTAAATTCCTTTTCTGAGGAAGATGCATCATCATTACTCACAGCATAGGGGTATTAATCATATTATTCTGAGGAGCCATGAAGTTTATATAATTATCTTGAAAGTGACTGCCTGCTAGAGGGGAATATATTATCATGGGAGTTACACTCAATTGGAAGTTAGGAGGCTAAGGCAGCAAAACTCACCCACCTCTACCCTCCCACACACCTCCAACTCTCTTCACTTTCCACCTTTTGAATCCACAGTAGGAACCAGAAATATTCTAAGTGGGAAGTAGGTTTTTAAAAACAACTACCAAAAATCCACATGCATTTAAACTAGCCCTCGGGCAGAGGCAAAGTTTTAGTCCCAGTGCAAGGAACCTAATGTATGAATGGTTCCACTACTGGATGACTAAAGTGACCTGGGGCTCAGAATAAATTGGAGTGTCCGGCTGGTCATAAGGACTGCAGTCCTTGAGCAATCCTTAGTTTTGCACTGGTCACGGAGGTGGCTGACTTGGGGTACAAATCACCCAAGGCAACACCACTTGTGGTAGCCAAAGAAATGCCTCTGTCATCCCTCTGCTAATTTCAGGCACTGCAGCTCTGGGAGAGTCTTTCCACTTGGAGAAAAGAGAAGGAAGAGTACCGAGGAATTCCTCTTGCAAGCTGGATAACAGCTCATACATAGGAAAATAAAGCACCAGGCAGAATCCTAAGGCCACCAATTCTAGGCCTTTGATCCTGGATGACATTTCTGTACACTCTGGGCCAGAAGGGAATCTCTTGCCTTGGTGGAGACAAATCCAGTCCTAGAAGGAGTCACAACCTGCAGACTAAAGCACCCTTGGGCCTTGAATAAACTTCAGGGGTAATTACGCAGTAGACACCACAGTTCTTGGGTGAGACCCAATACTGTACTAATCTGCAAGACCTCAGTTGTGACCCAGAGCAGTGCTAGCTGTGGTGGCCATGCTTATATCAGGGCATACTTGTATCATCCCTTCCTCTACTCAAGGCATCCCAATGTAAAGAGAGATTCCTTCTGATTGGGGAAAAGAAAAGAAAGAAAGCTAGAGACTTTATCTGGTAACCCAGGGAATTCTTCCAGATCTTACCCAAACCCATCAAGGTGGTTTATCTAGGAGCCAGTGTTCATGCTTAGGGAACCCCCTAGTGTGAATATGGACACAGTGACCACAGGCTTAGATTACAATACTCACTCAGCTTTGAATATATGGAAAACCTTCTTTCAAAGGATGGGTACAAACAAACTCAGAGTGCAAACAATGGAAAAAATACCTAATTTTTCGATGCCTAGACATTGATGAATGACCACAAGCATCAAGAACATCCAGGAAAAGGGTGGAGTTGAATAACATTCTTCTTTGTAAAGTATCAGAAAAATGGAAAAGCAAGTATCCAATGTATGCAATACTAATATGAAACCAACAGATAAACAACTACACCTCCCAAATGAGAGAAAAACAGAATTAAATCCAAATAGGGGAAAGGAGGGAAGGGAGAGGAGAGGAGGGAGAAGGATTGGTGTGCTTTCACCCAAGATGCACAATGTAAGGGTATACAGCACACCCCCTGGGTGAAGGGCTCAACTAAAACTTAAACTTTACTTAACAAACATAGTGTAACTTAATCATTTGTACCCTCATATTAATCTGAAATTAAAAAAAAAAAAAAAATAATATCCAGGAAAACATTCAATAACTAAACAGATAAGATAAGGCACCAATGACTAATCCAGGAAAGATGGAGACATGTGACCATTCAGACAGAAAATTCAAAATAGTTGTCTTTTTTGAATTTTTACATTTAAAAATTTTGAGGAGTACAAATGTTTTTGTTACGTAGATAGCTTTCACAGTGCTTTAGTCAGGGCGAGGACTGTGCCCATCAGTCAAAAAGTGTTCATTGTACCTATTAGGTCAGCTTTTACTTCTCCCTTTCTCTCTCTTCCCCCTTCTTGATTTCCAATAATTTTTACTTCTTTCTGTGCCCATGTGTGCCCATCAATTAGTTAAAAATTCTTAAAGAGTTAATGTGGTGTTTGTTTGTTTTTATCATTGAGATATTGTACTTAGGATAATGGTCTCTAGTTCCATGCAAATTGCTGTAAAAGACATGAATTTCTTTCTTTTTACAGCTGAGTAGTACTCCGTGGTGTGCGTGTGTGTGTGTGAGTGTGTGTGTGTATCTCACAGAAAGCTTAACAAAATTCAAGATAACACAGGGAAGGAATCATAAATTTTATCAGAGGAATTTAACAAAGAGATTAAAATAATTTAAAAACTACTGTAGAAACATTCTGAAGCAGAAAAAATTGCGTTGACAAACTGAAAAATCCATCAGACTCTCTCAAAAGCAGAATTGATAGAGCAAAATAAGGAATTGGTGAGCTTAAAGATTATGTGAGAATACATAGTCAGATTAGGTAAAAGAAAAACAAAGAATGAATCATGTTTTCAAGAAAGTAGCTTCAAAAGAATAAATCTAAAAGTTATTGGCCTTAAGGAGAATGTAGACAGAGATTGGTGTAAAATGTTTATTTTAAGTTATAATAAAAGAACACTTCCCAAACCTACAGAAAGTTATGAATATTCAGGCAGAAGAAGGTAAGTAAACACCAAACATATTCAACCTAAATCAGACTACTTCAGCCATAAAATAACCATTCTTTCAAAGGTGAAGGATGAAGAAAGAATTTTAAAAGCAGCAAGAGAAAAGAAGCAAATAATATTCATGGTGTCGATACATCTGGCATCAGGCTTCTCAGTGGGAACTTCACAGGCCAGCAGAGCATTGTATGACATATTTAAAATGCTGAATAAAAAATGCTTTCAATTTTAAATATTATATCCAGCAAAAGTATACTGCATGTATGAAGAAGTGAAGACTTTCTGAGACAAACAAGAGGTGAGGGATTTTGCCAACACTAGACTTCTCTTAGAGTTAATGCTAAAAGGAATTATTTAATCTGAAAAAAAGAATGAAAAAAAGAAAAGGATGTTAGTGAACAACAAAAATCATCTGAAGGTATAAAACTCACTGGTAATGTAAGTAAATAGACAAATACAGAATACCTTAACACTGTAATTTTAATGTAACTCATGTATATATATTTCTTTCTTTCTTTTTTTTTTTTTTTTTTTTTTTTGCAGTTTTTGGCCGGGGCTGGGTTTGAACCCACCACCTCCAGTATATGGGTGGGGCTGGTGCCCTACTCCTTTGAGCCACAGGCACTGCCCACTACTCATATATTTTAACAAATAAGACTAAGAATACAAACTATCAAAAAATAATGACTACAAAAATTTTTAAAAGATCAACATGCTTAAAAGATATAAATATTGACAATAAAGGTTAAAAAGCTGGAAAGATGGAGGTAACATGTAGAGTTTTTTAGTTTTCCCTTTGCTTGTATCTTAGCTTTTTCCTAATCACTATAGTTAGACATAAGCTGTTATCACTTTTAAATAGTTGGTTATGTTATGTGCAAGCCTCATGGTAAACACAAAACAAAAAATAGAACAGAGAAACAAAACATAAAAAGCAAGAAGTTAAAATATCACTTCAGAGGAAACCACTTTTACACAAAAGAAAATAGGAAGGGAAGAAGAAGGGGAAAAAAGGACTAATAAAACAATAACAACAACAACAAAAAATCAAATCAAATGTCAGGAGCCAATAATAGAAACACGGAATGTAAATGAACTAAATTATTTAATCAAAAGACATAGAGTGGCCGAATGGATTAACAAACAAGGCCAAACTGTAAGCTGCCTACAAAAAACTTACTTCCCCTACAAAGACACACACAGACTGAAAATAAAGTGATAGAAAAAGATATTCCATGTAAACAAAAGCCAAAATAGAGCAGAAATAGCCATACTTCTATTAAATAAATAGATTTCAAGGTGAAAACTATAAAATAAGTCCAAGAAATTCATCATACAATGATAAAAGGGTCAATTTAGCAAAAAAGATTTAATAATTATATATGTACCTAACATTGGTGCACCCACAGATATAAAGCAAATTTTAGAGATAATGTGAGATAGAATCCAATACTACATTAGCTGAAGACTTCAACACTCCACTTTTAGCACTTGGCAAGTCATCTAAACAGAAAATTAACAACAACAACAACAACAACAAAAAAAAATCAGAATTAATCTGCACTGTAGAGAACCAGGAAAGAACCAGAAAACCAAATACTAGTAGAATAAATAATAAAGTCTAAAGTAGAAATGAATAAAATTTAGACTAACAAAAAAATTAAAAGATTAATGTAATGAAAAGTCAGTTTTTTAAAAGGATAAACAAAATAAATCTGTAGCTGGACCAATTAAAAAAGGAAAAGATCCAAATAAATGAAACAGAGATTAAAAAAAGACTTTACAACTGACACTACAGAAATTCAAAGGATCATTAGAAACTATAATGGACAACTTAAATGACAATAAATTGGAAAATCTAAGAGAAATGGATAAATTCCCAGACATATAAAATCTAGCATGATTGAATCACAAAGAAATCCAAAACCTGAATAGACCAATAAAAAGTAACAAGATATAAGCAGTAATAAACATCTCCCATCAAAGAAAAGCCCAGATTTCACTGCTGAATTATACCAGATATTTAAAGAAGACCTAATAATAATCCTACTTAAACCATTCCAAAAAATCAAGGAGGAGTACTTCCAAACTTATTCTGTGAAGCCACTATTATCCTTATACAAAAGGCAAAGACACAACAACAACAACATACACACACACACACCCAAAAACTAGAGAATATGTCTTTGATGAATATAAATGGAAAAATCCTCAGCAAAATACTAGCAAACTGAATTTGACAACACATTTAAAAAAATTGTTCATATGATCAAGTGGAATTCATCCTAAGAATGAAAGGAGGATTCAATATACACAAATCAATAAATTTGATATGTCAGAACAGAATGAAGGACAGAAATCATATAATTGTTTCAGTAGGTGTCAAAAAAGCATGTGGTAAAATTCAATATTGCCTCATGATGAAAGCTCTAATTAAACTAAGTATAGAAAAAACATGACCTAACATGGTAAAAGCCATGCAAGACAAACCCACAGATAGTATCATGCAGAATGGGGAAAACTGAAAACCTTAATTTCAAGATGTGAAACAATACAAGGATGTCCACTTTCACCATGTTTATTTAACATAGTACTAGAAGTTATGGCCACGGCAATTAGACAAGAGAAAAAAAAGTTCATTCAAATCGGAAAGGAAAGAGTCAGGTTATCCTTGTTTGCAGTCAATATAATCCTATATTTAGAAAAACCTAAAGACTTCACCAAAAATATCTTGGAACATATAAACAAATTTACTAAAGTTGCAGGGTGCTACAGCAATTAGTAGAACTTCTTGTATGTTAACAGCAAATAACTCGAAAAAGAAACCAAGAAAGTTCTCATTTACAATAGCTACAAATGAAATAAAATACCCAGGAATAAATTTAATTAGTAAGTGAAAGATCTCTGCAGTGAAAATGATAAAACATTGATAAAAGAAATTGAAGAGGGAACAAATAAATGGAAAGCTATTTCATGTTCATGGATTGGAAGAATCAAATTATTAAAATATCCATATTACCCAAAGCAGTCTACAGATTCAGTGCAATCCCTATCAAAATAACAAAGGTATTCTTTACAGAAATAGAAAAACAAAAACGCTAAAATTTGTATGGAACCAGAAAATATCCAGAATAGCCAAAGCCATCCTGAGCTAAAAGAACACAATTAGAAGAATTACATTTCCCGACTTCAAATTATACTTCAAATCTGTAATAACCAAACCAGCACAATGATAGTATAACAGGTACATAGTCCAAAAAACAGAATAGAGAACCTGTAAATAAATCCACACATTCACAGTCAACGAAGGTGCCAAGAAAGCACATTAGGGACAGAATAATTTTCTTTAATAAATGGTAGGGAAAAATGAGATATCCATAGGGAAAAATGAAACTAGAATCCTCTCTCTCACCATATTCAAATGGATTAAGGACTTAAATCTGAGACCCGATACTATAAAACTACTTGAAGGAAACTTTAGACAAATGCTTTAAGATGTTGACCTTGTCAAAGATCTCTTGAATAATATCTCAAAAGCATAGGCAATCAAAGCAAAAATGGGCAAATGGAATCACAACAAGCTAAAAAACTTCTGCACAGCAAACAAAACAACAAAGCAAAGGGTTACCCCCAGAATAGGAGGAAATATTTTTAAAATATTCATTTGACACTGGATTAACAATCAGAATATGTAAGAAAGTCAAACAACTAAATGGGAAAATAACCCAAGTAATCCAGTTTTCTAAATGGGCAAAGATATGAATAGAAATTTCTCAAAAGAAGACATACAAGTAGCCAAAAGATACATGAAAAAATGCTCAACATCACATCATGAAAGAAATGTGAATCAAAACTATAATGAACATCATCTCATTACAATTAAAATGGCTTATATCCAAAGGTAGGAAATAGAGAATGCCGGCAAGGATCAGGAGAAAGGGAACCCTTGTATATTGTTGGAGGGAATGCAAATCAGTGCAACCACTACAGAGAACAGTATGGAGGTTCCTCAAAACTAAAAATAGAACTATACCATGTCATTCAGCAATTCTCTGCTGGGTACACATCCAAAAGAAAGGAAATAAATACGTTAGAGAGATATCGGCACTCCCATGTTTATTGCAGCAGTATTCACAATAGTCAAAATTTGAAATCAATCTAACTGTCCATCACTGGATGAATGAATTTTAAAAAATGTGGTAAATACATATGTTAAGTAAAATAAGCCAGGCACAGCAAGACAAATGTTCTCATGTTCTCAACTCATACATAAAAGCTGAAAAATAAATTGAACTCATGGAAATGGAATAGAATTATGGTTGCCAGAGGATGGTAAGGGTACCGGGAAGGAGGGAATAAAGAGGAAATAGTCAGTGGGTACAAAAATGCTGTTAGAATAGATAAAATCCAGTAGTTGGCAGCACTATAGGATGACTGTAGTAAATAACAATTTATTGTACAACTTAAAAGAGTGCAATGGGAGTGTTTCTAACACAAGGAAATGATAAATGTGTGAGGTTCCAGATACCTCAGTTACCCTGATTAAATCATCAAACACTGAATGCCTCTATCAAAACATCATAAGTACTCCATAAATATGTATAACTATTATGTATCCATAATAATTAAAATTAAATTTTTTTTAAATAGTCTATTAATTATCTAAAAGTAGGAATTGCTTAAATTATCTGTAGCAGAAAAATAATTAAATTATTTTTAGTAACAAGATGAAATACTATGCAATAACAAGAAAATTATATTTCTGAGAAAAATATAATCTGTAGTCTAATTCTGAAAGAGCACATTTAGGCAAAAGGGAGGGAGACACCCCAAACTAACTTCTCTGTGAGGAGATCTACTCAGTTAGAAGAGAACGAAAAAGTACTATGTATAAGCAAAGAGCTAATAAAGTGGTCTTGCCATCGTTTAATTAGATATGGACTTGTCCCAGACTAGTGTCAGTGGATTAGAAACAGGTGAACTGATTCCAGATATTGTGGAGATAGAATGAACCAACCTCAGTGATAGATTGGATGTAGATGTGGAGGGGGAAAATGATGTCAAGGATGACTCAGAAGCTTTTCCCATCTCAGTTCCTGAAAGAGAGGCTGGAGATCAATAGTTCTGTTTTAACAGCTTAATTATGAGCTGCCTGTGAAGCATTGATGGAAGGATTTCAAATATACTTTCAAAATCATATAAAAATGTCCTGAACTAGAGATAAAAAATTTCAGAGTCCTATGTGTATTGGTGGCATTGACAAACCATGAGTGTATGAGTATACATTCAAAGAGGCTGAAATGAAGATAAGAGATACATAAAGAAATTGTTTTGCTATGTGAGGAAGAGCCAATAAAGGAAGCTAGGAATGAGTAGCAAAGTAAGGTGAAGACCTCAAAATTATGGCATCATATTATAGAAACAAGAAGTATTTCAAAGAAAGAGATGTCAGTCATGTTAATAGATGTGTATAATGGACTATCTATGAGTCCTAACTTTAGAATTTGGCTTCTTGGTCATAAACTATACTACTTATTAGTCATGTGACTTTAAGAAAATAATTTATCCTTACCGTGCTTTGGAGTCTACATTTGTAAAATTAGATGAGAATAGACTTTTTGGAACAATTAAGTTCAATACTTAGGAGGATCAGGGCAGCCAGTAGTACTGGTGGTGGGAGGCAGCAGATCCCTTTCCTTTCTGCAGATGGGAGAGTTAGCTAGCCACCCAAGAAAACACAATGAAAGACATCAGTATCAAGAGACTATTGTATAGCCATATTTTATGCATATGTTTAATCATACTAAGCATTTTCATTTCATCATTCTTTTTGAATAACTTCTCAATATTGGAAACACACTTGATATGGTTGTACATCTGTTCTGTTTTTGTAACTACTATCAATCCAGTAATATATTTAGTAGCAGAAGCAAATGCATAATCTAAAAGAGGTTCATAATCACAAGGTAACCAGATTTTTGGAAGGCTGTTTATACTTTATTATGTCTTGTTTCTCCTTTCATGTAATTTTTGTGCTATATGGAGCACCACTAATAGAGTTTATGTTGGAAACATTTTTATTTGCAGTTATTTTGCCTACTTTTACTGCTGTACTTTGTTTATGTTTGTTAGAACCAAGCATGAAGCATGAATAAGTTTTCAGTAGAAACAGAGTTACTTACATTCATTTGGAAGACTAGCCTCCAGACCACTACAATTTCTAGTTTTGTAGGAATACGACTTGGAGTACTTTTCTATTCCCTTGGATTGGAAAAGACCATGGCAGATAAGGAAACTGACACCTAGAGATCATGTAACATTCCCAAGGTCACTGAGCTAGTAAATATGGTCCACCTCCTGTAAGCTTAGGACAAACTTTAGTTATGTGGTTATTCTTGTTATTTCATCATTCTGAATATACCGTAATAGAAAGCAACTTACACAGAAGTACAATTAATACAAAGCAAGAAGATACTTCTTTTGGCAGATATCATGAAAACTATGCAAAATGTACACAGTCAAAGCCAAGCAGTTTCATTAACAGTATATTTTTTAATGTAGTTATGTGATATAATTTTAGCTTTATAAACTATGAAACCCCTTGAGAGACTGTTGGCATTTTGCTCCTACAGATGAAGCAGTGAGGGGATGGCATGAAAAGTAAACTCTCTGGGTATATACCTAGTAGAGGAATTATAGGATGGAATGGCAGGTCTATTTTTGGATCCCTAAGTGTTCTCCAAACATCTTTCCAAAAGGAACGTATTAGTTTGCATTCCCACCAGCAATGTAGAAATGTTCTCTTTTCTCCACATCCATGCCAACATCTCTGGTTTTGGGATTTTTTGTGACGTGGGCTAATCTTACTGGAGTCAGATGATATGTCAAAGTAGTTTTGACTTGCTTTTCTCTGATGATTAAGGATGATGAACATTTTTTATATGTCTGTAGGCCATGCACCTGTCTTCTTCAGAGAAGTTTCTCTTCAAGTCCCTTGCCCACCCTGAGATGGAATCACTTGTTCTTTTCTTGCTAATACATTTGCATTCTCTGTGGATTCTGGTTATTAAACTTTTGCCGGAGACTGTCATTTGATCCTATAATTCCTCTACTAGGTATATGTCCAGAAGACTAAAAATCACATTATAACAAAAATATTTGTACCAGAATGTTTATTGCAGCTCAATTAATAATTGCTAAGTCATGGAAGAAGCCCAAATGCCCATCGAATGGATTAATAAATTGTAGTATATGTACACCATGGAATATTATGCAGCCTTAAAAAGGATGGAAATTTTACCTCCTTCATGTTTACATGGATAGAGCTAGAAAATATTCATCTTAGCAAAGTATCTCAAGAATGGAAGAAAAAGTATCCAATGTACTCAGCCCTCATATGAAAGCTATAACCCAATTATAGCCCAAAAATATGGGAAAAGGGGATAGGGAGGGGAGGGAAGAGGGGAAGATGAATGGAGGGAGGATAATTGGTGGGAACACACCTATGGTGCATCTTACAAGGGTACTTCTGAAATTTACTAAATGTAGAATATAAATGTCTTAAAACAATAACTAAGAAAATACGGTGAAGGCTATGTTAACCAATCTGATGAAAATATTTCAAATTGTATATAAAACCAGCACATTGTATCCCACAATTGTATTAAGTACACAGCTATAATTTAATAAAAAAAAGCACTTAGGTTATATTTTCCATTTCTTTCTTCATATATACAAGGTAGTATTTATAACAAAAGTAAAAGCTCCTACCTGGGAAGCTGAGGCAAGAGAATCGCTTAAGTCCTAGAGTTGGAGGTTGCTATGAGTTGTGATGCCACGGCACTCTACTAAGGGCAACAAAGTGAGACTCTGTCTCAACAACAACAAACAAACAAACAAACAAACAAAAAAAACCAGAAAGAAAGAAAAGTAAACTCTCACACTAAATTATTTTCAAAGAAATAAAGTATGAGGCACAGAGACGCAAGCCACTTCACATGCCAAGTGATAGCAAGTGGTGATCTGAACACAAACATCAAGGGTCTTTTACAGAATCTGGAAAAATCCCTACATGCAAGATGTACAGAAAATACAAAGTTAATGATAGATATAAAGAAATGAAGTTTTGTAACATCAGTGAATTGAGGAAACAATGGAAAGAAAGACAGAAGAGAGTAACATAGCTTATAAAATAAAAAAGAAATGGTTACAATGCCTCAGGGATAAACTTTAAACTTCCCTATTCTATACTGATAATCTATATCTTACCCCTTAAGAGATTTCAACCTTTGACCCTTTTCCAGCATGGAACCCTTAGATCTATGTATAAATTGCTGAACACTTCTGACCTCCTGGCAGTGTTCTACAGGTACTATGTTCAGTACAGAGTGTGTGTGTGTGTGGGGGTAAGGAATCTGGGCTGTGGCCAGCAGATCCTCAGGAATGTTAGCCTATGCCAAACTCTAATCCTCAAGAGATTGTGCCCTCTAGCTTAAATTCTTGTTTAAATAAAATATTTATAATGGAAAACCAAATGCAACACCATAACAGTGCCTGATAAACTACTAAGCTAACACCAAGTTAATTATTAACATCACTAAACAGTTTTTTAATTTGGCAATATGGAAGGTATTGATGACATAGTAAAGTCTGGATTAGCAGAACAGCTGAGTCAGAATGCAGGTTGGAGTGAGTTGAGGAGTAAATTCTCTGTTGATAAAATTGTTCTCATAGCTCTGGAATGCATCCAGTGACATGAAGATACTCGCCACCACCTGAAGCCACAATTCAACTGGAAATGTCTATACTTACAATGACCATCTGGTTTCCACATTTATAACCCCATAGATCACTGTGCTTGGTTTTTCACTGATCTTCTCAATTGTAATTGTGAGAAAGTTCCTCCCTGTGTTGAACCAAGACCTTTAATTCAGCTACTTTATGTCATTTGGGACCAAGGTATTATACATGGGTTACTCTATAACAAACTTTTTTTCTTCAACATACCTTTATCAGTCATTTATTTATATAAACTGTAGGCCTTCTTCGATTCACCTAGTTTATGAATTCTCAAAACTTAATGGAGAATATGGGGGACTAGAAACATCTCCCTAGCCTGCTCCTGGCAAGAAAGGGTTAAAAAAACCCAACTATCTCTGGTGAGGGGAACATACCTGGAGTCATCCCTTTGGGGGCACACTGAGGCAGTCGTGGACTACAGGAGCAAGCAAAGAGGTCAGTAGCTGAGGAAAGTTGGCATGGAGGGATAGTTAGTTCCTGGAAAGAGGTGGAACCAGTTGTGCAGCCCTCCCACAGAAAACTGGAGACAGGAAGGGGCCATCCTGCAGGTTGCACATTGGAAATGCCTTGGAGGGCTTAGATGAGTGGTGTGGCTCTTGCATGCCTGATGAACTTGGGCATTCACCCTTGGGGTGAGCTAAGCAGCTCCTGTATCCCTGAGAATTGTTAGAGACACTGTGAGATATATCTCCTAAGGATTCTGGTGAGAACTTTTAGACCCCCAACCACATGAGGACTGAATGCTGACAACAAACAGGCACTGACAGAGGGCAAGTAAGTCAGGAACACAGGACCCAATCTCCTCAGCAAATAAATGGTTTCTGGTGTGTGTTCTCCATCTACTAACACCCCAGTGCCACCTGATGTCCGTGCAAGATATTGCAATATATACATATTTAGTTAAACATATATGCATATATTTCTATTATTTTTGCTCCCTTTCCAAATTTTTTTAGGATTTTTTTTTTTTTTTTTTCCTCCTGGGGTTGTTGTAGTTTTTCACTTTTGGGGTGTTTTGTTTTGTTTTGCTGTTTGCTTGGTTATATTCTTAACCTTCATTTTTGTTTTTTCCAATAGTAAGGGCTCCTCCATTTTTGTTATGTTACTTTAAACCCTTTTATTTTCTCTTTGTTCTTTATTTCTCTCATTTTTCTTTCTCTAGGTTGAGATATTTTACTTTATCTTTCCCACAAGAATTTCTCATACAACAGCTAAGATATAACATTTTTTCCTTTGTTAATCTTATATAATTGTATTTTTCATTTTCTTTATTTGTATTTTTTCTTTTCTCTGAGTGCTGGAGGATCATGGCATTGGTTTGGCTGGGAGGTCACAGCAGTGGTCAGCTCAAGGCGGTCACAAGCTCATGGTGCAAAGTGTCCTTCTAACTTTGTACTTTAGAAAGTCAGTTTTGGCAGGTCCCCACTGCAACATACTGTTGAATTTTTCTTTCTTTTCTTGAGTTTTTTTTTTTTTTCTTTTGATCTTCCTATAATTGGTGGAGGTGGAGTATTGTTTTTGCCCAAACTGGTAAGGAGCTCAAAATTTCAAAAGACTCGCCCAGCTGAGCACACCAATATCCTGGAGTTGCAGGTGTGGCCATAGCACTGTGCTGAACAATACTATTTACCTAATAACTCTCTGTCTCTTTTTCTGTCCTTCTCTTATTTTCTACACTTGTTTTCTTTTACCTCTCTTATTTTTCTTTTTCTTTCTTTCTTTCTTAAAGTATTCTTTCTCACTGCTCACTCTTTATTCTTCTCTTCCTTTTGGCCTTATGTCAGGACGCCACTTCAACACCTAAGCTCTGAGAGAAGGTAATTCAAAGTGAAGGAGGAAATGAGAAGGAAAAAGTAGGGGAAGGAAATAAACAAGAAGAAAACACATACGAGGAGGAATCAACAAGAAAATTCCGGCATCATGAATAACCAAAACAGAGCAACACCTCCACAGGACCATGAGGCAGCTATTGCAGAGGACTCCACCTGTAAAGAAGTAATAGAAATGACAGAAAGGGAATGTAAAATTTGGATGGTAAAGGCAATAAAGGGAATTGATAAGAAAGTAAAAAATAGAACCAAAAATTGGATGAAAGATATGAAAAATATTGAAAGGATATGGTGGAGCTTAAGGAAATAAAGGAGTCAATCAGGGAACTTGAAGATGCAGTAGAAAGTTTCAAAAAAAGATTAGACCATGAAGAAGAAAGAATCTCAGAACTAGAGGCTAAAGTTCATGAGCTAATCCAGGCAGATGATGAGGTGGAAAAGAAGAAAGAGAAAGAAGAACATTCACTCAGAGAATTATAGAGCTTCACAAAGCATTCAAACATATGAATTATAGGGATCCTGGAAGGGGAAGAGTGGCCCAAATAATGGAAGCCCTATTGGAGGATATCATAAATGAAAAACTTCTATCACATGGACATTTGCACTAGACTGTTTATTGTAGCTCAATTTACAATCACCAAAATATGGAAACAACCTAAATGCCCACCAACCCAGGAATGGATTAATAAATTGTGGTATATGTATACCATGGAATACTATTCAGCCATTATAAAGATGGAGACTTAACATCTTTTATATTAACCTGGATTGAGTTGGAACACATTCTTCTTAGTAAATCATCACAAGAATAGAGAAGCAAGAATTCAATGTACTCAATTCTAATATGAAGGCAGTGATCTAATATGAGGTGAGGAGTAGGGAAATGAGGGAATGGGGAGAGGGGAAGAGAGAGGAGCATGGGTGTCATAGTGTATGGCATACCCTTTGGGGGCAGGACATAATTACCAGAGAGACTTTACCTAACACATGCAATCAGTGTAACCTAATTCATTGTACCCCCAATGAATCCTAAACAATAAAAAAAGAGAAAACTCCCCAAGTTTCACTAAATATTTCAAAACTCTACTTTCAGAGGGATATCAAACCCCAGGTCATCTCAACACAAACAGAGCATCTCCAAGACACATTCTAAATAACCTGTCTAAAGTCAAGACAAAAGAAAAAATTCTGCAAACATCCAGGAGTAAGTGCCAACTGACCTACAGGAGTAGATACATCAGGGTGATGGCAGACTCTGCTGAAAGAAGAGAAATCATCTCCCTTTAACCGTCTTAAAACAATTTTCAGCAATCCCCCTCCCTCTGCCCACCTCTCTCCTCCCTCCCCTCCCTTTCCCCCTTCCACCTATTCTTAGGTTGTAACTGGGTTATAGCTTTCATGTGAAAGCCATAAATTAGTTTCATAGTAGGGCTGAGTACATTGGACAGTTTTTCTTCCATTCTTAGGATAACTAAGAAAATGCCAGGAAGGTTATGTTAACCAGTGTGATGAAAATGTGTCAAACGGTCTATCTATGAAACTAGTGTATGGTGCCCCATGATCACATTAATGTACACAGTTATGCTTTAATTAAAAAAAAATCAAAAAAACAATTTTCAGCCCAGAATTCTGTATCCTGCTAAACAAAGCTTCAAAAATGATGAAGATATCAAGTTTTTTGCTGATATGCAAATATTGAGGAAATCAGCTCTACAGGAAATACTTAGGCCCAGTCTAAATATGGACCATCACAATGGGCCACCAGTAAAGTCATCACCCAGAAAGTAATGGACAAAACCTAATTACCACAATGGTGCAAAGGATAAAACTAAGCAATGGACTCTTAAAAAATAAGATGAATAGAACTCCACCACATTTATCAATTCTCTCCTTAAACATTAATGGATTGAATTTCCCACTGAAGATGTACAGGCTGGCAGATTGATCAAACCTTAAAGGACAAACCAAGACTTAGGGTAAAGGGTTGGAAAACACTATTTCAGGCAAATGGAAATTAGAAGAAAGGAGGGCGTCACAGTTTTATTTTCAGGTATCAGTGGATTTAAAGCAACTAAAATTAAGAAAGACAAAGATGGTCACTTCATACTGGTAAAGGGAAAAAATACAACAAGAGTACATATCAATTCTAAATATTTATGTACCCAACTTAAATGTGCCCAGATTTATGAAACAGACCTTGATTGGTCTGAGCAATATGATATCCCATAACACCCTAATAGGTGGGGACTTTAACACCCCTCTGATAAACCCGGATGGATCCTCTAAGGAGAATCTAAACAAGATAAAAGAGACTTAAATGTGACCCTACAACAAATAGGCTTAATAGAAATATACAGAACACATCATCCCAAAGCTGAGGAAATATACATTCTTCTCATCAGCATATGGAACATGCTCCAAAACAGATCATATCCTAGATACAAATCAAACCTCAATAAAGTTAAAAAATTGAAATTTTATCTTGTATCTTCTCAGACTACAAGGCAATAAAGGTGGAACTCAGCTCCAACAAAAACTTTCACCCCACATGAAGGCATGGAAATTAAACAACCTTATGCTGAATGGCAGTTGGGTCAAGGAAGAGACAAAGGAGGAAATTGCTAAATTCCTCAAACATAACAATAATGAAGCTACCTGTTACAGAAACCTGTGGGATACTGCAAAAGTAGTCTTAACAGGGAAATTTATTGCATTCAGTGCTTACATCTGAAAAACAGAAAGGGCTCACATCAACAAACTAATGAACCATCTTCAGGAAGTGGAAAAGTAAGAACAATCTAATCCCCAACCTAGCAGAATAAAAGAAATAACCAACATTAAATCATAAATAAATGAAACTGAAAACAAAAGAATCATTCAGAAAATTAATGAAACGAAATGTTTGTTCTTTGAAAAGATAAATAGAATTGATGTATCTGTGGCCAGATTAACTAGGAACAGAAAAGTAAAATCTCTAACAACCTCAATCAGAGATGAAAAAGGGGAAATAACAATTGATATCACAGAGATATAAGACATTATCTCTGACTACTACAAGAAACTCTATACTTACAACTTTGACAATGTGGAGAAAAGGGACAAATACCAGGAATCATATCTTCTCCCTAGACTTAACGAAGAAGAAACAGATCTCTTGAACAGAGCAATATCAACCACTGAAGTCAAAGAAACAATAAAAAATATTCCAACAAAGAAATGTCCTGGACTAGATGGCTTCACACGAGAATTCTATCAAACCTTCAAAGGAGAGTTTACATTCATACTTCAGAAAGTATTTCAAAACATTGAGAAGGAAGGAATCTTCCCCATCTCATTCTATGAAGCAAAATACTAAAACCAGTAAAAGACCCTACTAAAAAGGAGAACTACAGACCAATTTCACTAATGAATATTGATGCAAAAATACTCAATATAAACTTAGCCAATAGATTACAGGTACACATTAAAAAAAATATACATACATCACTATCAAGTAGGCTTCATCCCAGGGATGCCAGGCTGGTTGAACATACGCATATCCATAAGTGAAATTTGCCATATCAATAGAAGCAAACACAAGGACCATGTAATCTCAATAGATATAGAAAAAGCATTTGATAAAATTCAGTGTCCTTTTCTAATAAGAACACTTAAGAATAGAGGCATAGGTAGCACATTTCTTTTTTTTTCTCTCTTTTTAAAAATTAAATCATAGCCATGTACATTAGTCCAATCATGCGGTACAATGTGCTGGTTTTATATACAATTGAAATATTTTCATCAAACAGGTTAACATAGCCTTCATGGCATTTTCTTAGTTATTGTGTTAAGACATTTGTATTCTACATTTAGTAAATTTCACATATATCCTTGTAAGATTCTTAAACAGATTGAAGCCATCTATGACAAACCCACAGCTAATGTCATACTCAGTGGCGTAAAACTGAAAACTTTTCCACTTAGAACTGGAAACAGACAAGGATTTCCTCTATCACCACTGCTATTCAACCTAGCACTGGAAGTGCTAACCAATGCAATCAGGCAAGAGAAGAATATAAAGGGCATCCAACTGGGGGCAGAGGAGGTCAAACTCTCACCCTTTCCTGATGATACAATCTTATGCTTACAGAATCCCAGAGACTCAATTACAAGACTCCTGAAAGTAATCAAAAAATACAGCAACATCTCAGAGTCTCAATGTCCACAAATCAGTAGCCTTTGTATATGTCAATAACAGCCTAGTTGAATAACTAATCAGAGACACAATTTCCTTTATAGTAGCTTCAAGAAAGTGAAATGCCTGGGAATATACCTAACAAAAGACGTGAAGGACCTCTGCAAAGAGAATTATGAAACCCTAAGAAAAGAAATAGCAGAAGACATTAACAAATGGAAGAGCATACCATGCTCCTGGGTGGAAAGAATCAACATTGTTAAAATGTCTGTACTTCCCAAAGTATTCTACAGATTCAGTGCAATCCCCATTAAAATACTATCATCATATTTCAAAGATTTGGAAAAAATACTTCTTCATTTTGTATGGAACCAGAGAAAAACCCCTATAGCTAAAGCTATTCTTAGTAATGAAAACAAAGCTGGAGGCATCACCCTACCAGAGTTTAGGCTATATTACAAGTTCACAGTGATCAAAATCCCATGGTATTGGCACAAAAATAGAGACATAGCCATTTGGAACTAAATAGAAAACCAAGAGATAAAACCAATCTCTTTAGTCTTCCTATTTTGATAAACCAAACTAAAGCATACACTGGGGAAAAGGATCTGTACTTAATGAATGCTTCTGGGAGAACTGGATCTGGATCACCATATGTAAAAGACTGAAAGTTGTCCTGTAACTTTTGCCACTTATAAAAAATGATTTAAGATAGTTAAAAGATTTAAATCTGAGACATGAACTGATAAAAATCCTAGAAGAAAGTATGGGAAAAATTCTTGAAGATGTTGGCCTGGGTAAAGATTTTATGAAGAAGATTTCCATGGCAAGTGCAACAGCAAAAGTTAACAAGTGGGACTTAATTAAACTGAAAAGCTTCTGCACAGCTAAGGACACAACAATCAAAGAAAATAGACAACCTTCAGAATTGGAAAAGATATTTGTGTATTATGAATCTGACAAAGCCTTGATAACTAAGATCTATGGAGAACTCAAATTAATCAATAACAACAAAAAAGAGCTAACAACCCCATCTCTCACCGGGCAAGAGACATGAACAGAACCTTCTCTGAGGAAGACAGATGAATGGCTAACAAACATCTGAAAAAATTATCATCATCCTTCATCATCAGAGAAATGCAAATCAAAACCAGTCTAAGATATCACCTAACCCCACATCAAATCCCACATCAAAATCCCAAAGTTGCAGATGCTGATGTGAATGTGAAGATGGGGGAACACTTTTACACTGTTGGTGGGACTAAAAACTAATACAGCCTCTTTGGAAAGAAGTATGGAGAATCCTCAAAGAACTCAAATTAGATCTCCAATTTCACCCTATAATCCCACTACTAGGCACCTATCCAGAAGAAAAAAAATCATTTTATCCTAAGGACATTTGCATTAGATTGTTCATAGTAGTTCAATGTACAAATTGCCAAGATGTGGAAACAACCTAAATGCCCATCAACTCAGGAATGGATTAACAAGCTGTAGTATATGTATACTATGGAATACTATTCATCCATAAAAAGATGGTGATATTGCATCTTTTGTATTAGCCTGGATGAAGTTGAAACACATTCTTCTCAGTAAAGTGTCCCAAGAATGGACTGGTTTTAGGTCTCAATTTATGTTACAATCTTACACAGCATTGCTAATATAAATTTTAGTCTCCCACCCCCACCCCGGACAAACAATTACAAAAATATGCAACTTTTTTAGGTGGGAAGAGAGATAGATAGTCCTGTGCTTTCTACCCAATTCCTGAGGCCTGTGGAAATAAACCTTTATGTACTTAAAGTTATACAGAAAATAGAATAAAATTAATACCAAAAAAAAAAAGTATCACAAGAATGGAAAAGCAATTATCCAGTGTACTCAATACTAATAAGAAGCCAGTAGACAATCTAATTCATGCCCACTGAGGAGAAAAACTCATTTCAATTCAAGTTGGGGGGAGGGGGACCAAGGTACGGGGCAGAGGGAAAGGGAGCTTGGAGTGCTCTCTCTTAATGGGCACAATGTAGGATTGTATGGCACATCTTCTGGGTGCAGGCCATAATAACAAGAGGGACTGGACCTAACAAATTCAAATACTGTGACTTTGTTGTTTTTACTCTCACATTAACCTGAAATAATTAAAAAATAATTTCAAAACTGACTGCCTATCAGAATTGAGATTAAATATATATATAAAGTCTGGATCTCAAATTTATCAATGCAGAATCTTGAAGATGTAGAGCCCAGGAATTGATGACTTAAATGTTTTGTTGGCAAATTTGACATGCAGGTAAGTAAATGAACCATTGCTCACAATTGTCCTCAAACTGAGGCCCGCGGGCCACATGAAGCGGTGTGAATTGTATTTGTTCCCGTTTTGTTTTTTACTTCAAAATAAGATAAGTGCAGTGTGCACAGAAATTTGTTCATAGTTTTTTTGTTTTTTTTTTTAACTATACTCCGGCCCTCCAACGGTCTGAGGGACAGTGAATTGGCCCCCTGTTTAAAAAGTTTGAAGACGCCTGTGAGTATCTCTGTGACAAAAATACCTTTAATGTTCTGAGTTTTTTTCTCAGAGATTCCAAAGTCACCAAATGTCACTTTTACCAGAACCATTACTTTAATATTTCACATTTCAAACTTGAAAACATATAGCATTTTTCAGAGATATCAATTACTCTCAATTTATGATCACTTAACAGGTAAGTGCAATGCACAAGATTTTGGCACCCAGATGGTGTGGAGCTGGGTGTGCCCATTTGGATTTAAAACTTTGCCAGTTTCTTCATTTTTCTGCTAGCTAGAAACTGTGTGTGGTTGGTATAGCATAGAGCACAGGTAGTGCCCACTCTGCTCTAGCAATGTATATGAAGTTCATTGTGAAATTATTTTCACCCCTCCACCATCACCACCTCATAGTTATTGCACTGTTCTTTGAACCAGCTGTCGTCAGCACTTTCTAACCAATGGGGCAAGGAGTGGTAGAAGCTAGGCAGTTACCTGAAAACTGAAGTTCAGGTTGAATTCACACTTTTGAAATTAGATTCATGCTTTTTTTTTTTTTTTTTAAACATAAGTAGAGAATTGCTGTAGTGCCCCTCGTCCTGTTGTTGCTGCTCTAAGATATTTTCTCCACTAGTATTCTGATGGTTTGAGAATGATCCCTGCCATCACAAAATAACGGAAGGGAATCAACTCATTTCCCCTCACACTGTGATTGGTTTTCCCTTTTATTTCTGGTTGAACTACACTGTCACTGCTTCCCCTTGCCAAGACCAGTTTTAAAGGCTAGATTGTTTCTGTGTTTTCACACTCTCCTATTTCTCAGAAATGTTTTTCCTCTTAGCTGCTGTTGATTTTGCTCCAATTTGCTTGTCTGTTGCAACTTCATATGTTCTTTTCAACAGGGATCAGCATCTAGAAATCAGTCTTTTCTTCAGTGTTCTCTCCTTGGAACAATACACCTGCAGACTTATGGATGACTCTAGAAAACGGCTCAGCACTGTTAAGAACCTGTCAGGCTTCATTTGCAGGAAGGTAGCTTATGTATTAGAACAATTAAAACTAGCATAACACATCCGCCCTCAGGTAAAGCACTTCTTAATACTGCCCAAATTAGTGGTCTCCTTACAACTCTCAGGCACAGGATAGGTGAGCTCCTAAACCACTGCTCTTGAAATGATTTGTTTTAAATCTCCTTTTGAGATCGTTTTAATTTTCCAAGTCCTTGTCTTGGCTGAAACACTAGCTCCAGCTGCCTCAATTTTAGTATGTGCTTTTTCTATGAGAATTGTAGAAATTTCCAATGCCTCTTTAAGCTGCTCCAGATTGAGTTTAATTTTAAAATGCCATAATTTTTTTTCAAAATCTTCATTCTCAGGTTCAAGTTTTTGTACTTTCCTAGAAGATTCTTTCTGTCACAGCTGAATCCATTTAGGGAGGAACTCTTTTGTATCTCTTAAGCAATTAGCACTGTCTCTTACTCATGGTAGGCATTTGATAAATGTTTGTTTGTTCATTCATTCAACAAATATTTGTTGATTTCCAGTTATGTTGAGGCACTATTTTAGGTTTTCGGGTTTCAACAGTGAACAAAACAAAGTTCCTGCTCTTACAGAACTTGCACTGTGGTAGAAAAGACAGCCAATAAAGGAAGCAGTCAATGTATATGCATCAAGTATTTATAAGACCTATTGAGAGAAGTAAAACAAGATAAAGGGGATAGTGAATGCTGGGGTCCAAGATGGGGTGATTTTTGATAGGCCAGTCTAGGGACTACCTCACTGATGAGGTGACATTAGAACAGAAATCTGAAGGAAGGCAGGGGGTGAGCTGTACAAATTTCCTGGCAAATATGTCTCAAGTAGAGGGAAAAGTAAATGCTAAGGTCCTGAGTAGGGAGCATGCTTAGAGAATGAATGAATGGATGAATATATATATTTATTTATTTATAGAGACAGAGCCCCACTTTGTTGGCCTCGGTAGAGTGCTGTGTCTTCACAGCTCACAGCAACCTCCAGCTCTTGGGCTTTGGTGATTCCCTTGCCTCAGGCTCCTGAGTAGCTGAGACTACAGGCACCTGCCACAGTGCCCGGCTATTTTTTTGTTGTAGTTTGGCTGGGGCCAGGTTTGAACCTGCCACCCTCTGTGTATGGGGCTGGCGACCTACTAACTGAGCCACAGGCGCCGCTCTGAATGGATGAATATTAAACACTAACTAAAGGAATAGAAACTGTGGGGAATACACCCTAGGGTGACCTCACTGTTCACACTTTATCTAATTTCCTCTCCCTGAATGTGGGCAGAAATTTTCACTTGCTTCTAATACACGGGGTATGGCAAAGGTGATGGGATGTCACTTTCCCGATTATGTTATCTGTGTAGATCTTTCTTACTCCGTGCAGGAGGGAAACTCTCCTCCTTGCCTTGAAGAAGCAAACTGCTATGTTGTAAACTGCCTGTGGAGAGAGCCACATGGCAAGAAGCTCTAGATGGCCTCTAGGAGTCGAGGGCCACAGTACTACAACAAGGAAATAAATCCTGCCAGCAAGAATGTCAGGTAGAAAGGGGACCATGAGCTCTGTAACACCTTGATTTCAGCGACACTCTGAGCAGAGAATATGGTTGAGTTGTGCCCAGACTCCTGGCTCATGGTAACTGTGAGGTAAGGAATGTGTGTTGTTGTAAGCCACTGAGTTCACAGTGATTTTTTATGCAGCATAGAAAGTAAACACAATTAATAAAGCTGAGCTAATAACGGGTACAAAACCTTGTGTTCCACAATTATCCTACTCATTCCCTATCCCAAACTTAAAGAGTAAATAATATGTTGTATAGTTAATTTTCTAACTTTATTCTCCCCACACACCTAGACCTACTTCACTCTCATGTTCAGCCTCAGACTCAGCTCAATAGCTGAGACCACATTTTACTTTGGGCAGTGTTCCAGTTATCCTTTGTCATATAACAAACCATCCCAAACCTTGGTGATTTGAGCAAGCAATGTATTATTGGTTCTCCTGATTCTGGGCTCACATGAGCAGTTTCATGTGGTTACAGTCATATATTAGAAGAGGCTGGAGTTGTCTAAAGGCTCCACTGATCTAGGTGCCCAAGATAACCCACTCAATTTCAGTTGATGCTGGTTGTCAGCAGCGACACAGCTGGAATGGTTAATTGGAGTAGCTACATGAGACTTTACTCATGTGCCTTAGGCTTCTGATAACAGATGAATATATTCCGAGATGTAGCATCCCAAGAGCATGCGTTCTGAGAGACTATAAGTGAAAACTGCCAGGCTAAATCTGTAACTGAGACAGTTATCCCCTCTCTCAGTTTTGACAGAATGAAGAAATAGACTCCACCGCATTGTAGGGGTGTGGCACAGTCACACTGCAGGAAACTACGTGCAATAGGAGATAAAGTAATGCAGCCATCTTTAGAAAATACCTTCAGGCACTGTAAGGACTGAAGGAAATCAAGCTTAATTCTATGTTTACCAATGAATTATACTTCAAATCAAAGATCCCTGAATTCAGTTCGTGGCACTACTCTTTAAGTGATTTTGATAATTTAATTTCTGGGTCTCGATCTCTTCATCTACTTAATTTTTTATTATTTATTTAATTTATTTTTTCACATGATACATCCAACTTGTATTTACAATGTGCTCCATTTGGTGTGGTCGCACTACTATCACCTCTTATCCCTCCCACCCCTCCCCTCCCCCTCCCTCTTTTATCCTAGGCTAAAGTTGTGTTTCATTTTTCATATGCAAGTGTGAGTGATTATAAATTGGTTTCACAGTAGTACTGAGTACATTGGATGCTTTTTTTCCCCATCTCTGAGGTACTTTACTAAGAATAATATTTTCCAGTTCCATCTACGTAAACATAAAAGATGTAAAGTCTCCATTTTTTTTTTTTTACTGCTGCATAGTATTGCAGTATACATATACCACAATTTATTAATCCATTCATGGGTCATGGGCACTTGGGCTTCTTCCATGACTTGGCAGTTATGAATTGAGCTGCAATGAACAATCTGGTGCAAATATATTTATTGCCAAATGATTTTTGGTCCTTTGGTTCATCTACTAAATTAAACAGTAATACCTGCCTCAGTAGTTGTTGTAATCATTAAAGGAGAAAAATATTAAAAAGACATAGCGGAGTGCCAGAAAACTGGTAATATGTCTATAAATGACAGGCATTGTTACTGTTATTATTGGTTCTGTAATTTTAATCTTGGCATTATTTCTGTTTCTCATAACTGGAACTCTTCTTTATTTTTAGCATTCCTGGTAAGCTTTTAGTATTACATAAACTATGTTGTGAGTTTTTAAACCATTAACTTTCCCTATACCATAACTCTCTATGTACAACTTTCCACCTGGATTATACCTGTCTTGTCTTCTCAGAGATTATGGTCCTATTCTGAACCCCAGTCAAGGGATAGGAGTCCTGTTTTCTAGTAATGGATTTTCTGGGTAGGGACTTACCTACTTCTGTAGATTTCTGCATCTGCCCTGTTCTGCGATTCTCCACTATGGTTTTTACTTCATCCATCTGGACACCACCAAAGGTATGAATTAGAGCCACTGAGGCCTGCTGCCTCTAGCTTCAAGTCTGGGTTTAGTTTTGAAGTTTGTGCCTGACCACTTTAGGTTCTATATTCTTTTTATTTGTCTTATCCTACTGGAGAGAGTATGCCAGTTTTGGTCAGGTGCTAAATGTGCTTTTCAGGATTCTTCTTTTTCATGCCTGGATGCTCCTTAGCAGCTTACTCAGTTTCCCTAAGGCTATTGTTTTCCATACCCATCACACCTTCCTGTTTGTGTAGGGACCAAGGCCCTTATCCCCCTGAAGTTTCCCTGAAAGATCAATTCACAATAATGCAGATTAATAGGAGAAAGGGCTTACAAATGTATCATGCACATGAGGAGAATCACAAAGTGATTGCCTAATATCCCAGTGGTGTTCAGAAACTCATATACCCTCTTGAGGGTAAAGAAAGAATGGGGGCTTAGATATTGGTAAAACAGATTACAGAAGTGGAGGCAAAAGAATTCTATTGAGGGACAATAAATAATTACCAGAGAAAACAATTTGATGAGGGAAACAGAATTTAGCTTATAAATATAGTTTTAATTTAAATGATCCCTGGAGACAGTGATATCTGGTAAAAGGGTCTGCTCAGGTGTCCTTACATTCTTGGTTTTCTTCCCCTTAATGACTAAGGAGATAACAGGGAAAGGGGAAAAGGACAATTGTTCTCCTTAGTTGGTCCCTTCTGTCTTTATGTAGATAAGGGAAAAGTCTCTTCCAAAGCTTGTTGATATTTAAAGGTTTTAAATTGAAAATACTCATTATCCCAGGAAGCAATATTTGGGGGTGTAATTCCCTGAGCTCCTTTGCTTGCTCCCTTGCTCTCTCATTGTTTCCTTCCCTCCCTTTCTCTCCAGTCCTCACCATGACCTGCAACCATGCCTCATCTGCAAGAGTTCTAGGAGTACACCCCCTAAACCTAGAATGGGCAATCGGGTGGCTCAGAATATCGGACACCCCCCAACACACACACCCAGTGCCATCCCTGTATCTTCTGTCATAGTCACACATGGGGATTGATGGACTTTCTTTCTGATGAGGTGAACAAGAATCTATCTTCATTTAATGGCCATTTCGTTCCAAGAGGACAGACACAGCCCATAATCCACAATGACATTCCTAGAGGAGTGTTTTTCTCTTTAGCATCTACAATCCTCTAGCAAGTGTGGCTGGTTGATTTATAGCAAATTTAATGTGAAGGGTTGACCTACAGAGAAACAGTGTTGTGTTCCTGCTGCTGGAGATTCATTGCAAAGGAATGAAAACTGCTTTTTACCCCACCAGGAGGCCTGCCAGGCTTTTATCTTCCTGAGGTCTGAGGTCCCCTTTCCTCAACTGGAGACTAATCAGCTTTTGAGTTCCAAGGCTCTGAAAAAGATGTTTTCATGTGGGTGGCAGCAGAAGTCTACCTTAAAACAGAATTTTGTGTTGAGAAGGCTTAGAGGCCCATGGATGCAATTAAGCTTTATTGTCTAAAAAAGCAGTCAGAACAAATCTTTGTGCTTTTAACATTTCTTAAAATCTCTATTAGATGTAACCTTAAGATTGTGGTATGGAGAAAACAGTAGAGTGGTTCCAGTACTGAAAGACAGAGCTGGAGTGTGGCCTGAGTGCCTTTGGGCACAGCAGGAAATGATGGCGGTTATCTTAGAAAGGGTGGGGCATAGCTCCATAGCTCAGGGAGCCTGTAAGATGGGCCAATTTTCAAGCTTAGCAGGGAGAGAATTAAACAAGGTGTGTCTTCATTGGAATGATCTTGCTCACCTGGAAAGGGAGCTGACCCAGCATTTCCCAGCTTGGGGAAAAATTGGCGTGGAAATGGGGAGGCTTTCTGCAGCTACAAAGGGTAGTGATAACATCACGTAATGACCATAGAAGCAGTCATAGACTAAGAAACCACAGCCTACTATGACGGGCAGTAGCAATATGGAAGATGGTCTTCCTGGGGCTGTTTGTGCCCCTCAGGTTTGTAAGACTGTGCCTGATGGTGTCTATGCTGATTCTGTATCGTTCCTACCTTTCTATGGGTGCAGCAAGGGTAGAAATACATTTTTAGGATCCTCTTGCCGGAAGTTCTCCAGCTCAGGTGACTCCGCAGAAATGGACTTATATGAGATCTGCAAAATCTAATGAAAGGGACAGCCATTATCCCCCTGCAGAAGGCAGGACGGAGGTGAGCTGGAGAAGGCAGGACTTTGACAACTAGTAAGCATCCTCCAAGAGCCTCCAAGATCAACCTCCTGTCTGATCTTACAGACAGCTGAGGTTATCAGTGGCTTTCCCCCCTAACCCCTGCAAGGTTTGTTTCCCTGAAGCTAGCAGCCCTATGAATGTTGTGGAAGACTCTTTTTTTTTTTTCTTCCTGCATTGCATTTTTTCCAGCCAGAACTATCTAGAATGATTTCTGTTTTCCTGATTGAACCATGATTTTACAGGGGATGTAAGGCAATAGGTCCACAAATGGGTGATATTGAACCTTACAAAAGGGGATGGAAACTGACATTAGTCAACTCAAGGAAAGTCATCAAATGCGACCTTATTTGTCCCTCATCTTCTGTGGAGCAATTCACATTTGGTGTATAATTGAAGTGATATTTATACAAAATTTATTAAGGCAGCTGTTTGAGAGACACAAGTGATAACCAACAGTGGCACCGCTTGATGTTAACAATCTTTTAAAATGTCTCCCTTTTACACAATAAACACCAATAATTTGGAGGTTTGTTCCCTAAGTGGAAATTCAGAGCTGTCTGAAGCCAATAAGTGGCAGAAACAATAACAAAATAAAATTGTGCATGTATGCCATCATCTTAGTTGCAACCACATCATTATTTAAAGAGAGCATTTAAGTATAGGGAATAATCAGAGATATGGTCTTTGAAGTGACAAATCTTCAGGTTATTCATCTCTTGACATGGATTAATATTTTTTCAACCTTTTTCGATTGAAGTAGAATCCAGCCTAGCTCTCAGATCATTAAGTGGATACTGACTTCAGAAACAATTCTGCCATCGTGTTTAAAATGAGTGTTCCCTGTCATAACCCATTTTAACATTGCTTATTAGACTTTGCCGTGGCGAGGGCAGATGGGGAAGTGTGGAAAAGTAGACCCAAGCAGATTTTTTTGACCACGAGACACAGGCAATTTCAGAGTGTCTTGACTTGTTTAAAGAAGCAAATATTCCACTTAATGCATTTGCATTAAAAATTAAGAATGAAGTGAAAAAATCTAGAATGCTTTAATACATAACAGGACATATCCTGATAACATTAACTTTTTAGGTCAGAAATGCTTAATTGAAACCTATATAAGTGAAAAAAAACCCAGCACAGCCAACTAAAATCCTTCCAATTTGTAAGAAAGACAAATGTTTTCTGGTACACTCCAGGCACCTGTGAGCTCTCAATCTGTCGAATATAATCTAGCTGAAGTGAGCACCCTGCACTGCAGCTGCAGCTGCACAGAGAGATTTTCCCAAGGGAAGCCTGTCATCCCACCGGAGGATGTATCCGTCATGGTAGACTAGCCATTATGAATGTTCTTCGTGAACTAGAAAGTCAAGTAAAAATTGATCTTCCAAATTACTCTTTTAGCCACTAAAATACAACTTGACCTAAAATGTTACCCAAGTATTTATTGCATTTTATCCAAGTCCTGAGCATATAATACTGTGCTAAATTAAACTTAATAAATATTTCCAGAATCAAATAAATACATTAATGAATGTGAGCATCATCGCATTGAAGAGCATGTTAAGATATTTTGGAAATATGTGGGAGTATTTTAAACTTTACACATTTAAGGAATTATAGATGAGGGAGACCATACAAATAATTTTTATAGTAGCAAATGTATCAAAAGGGATATTTGGGAAACAGGTGTCAACTGTCTCTGTTCCATACAATCTGACAGTGTGGTCTTCCTAAGGATCTCTCTTATCCTCTCCAAATCTATTCCTAAAATGCCAAACACGAAGGTAAGAGAAAGCAGGATCACTCTAACATTATATCATTTATTAAAAGACTATTGACCTGCAATAGAGATTGTAGCATGTGTTGGTATGTTGTTTGGATCTATGAGGAAGCAGACTTTGAAACAGAGTTAGGAGTGCAAGGGGCTTATTGAGGGAGAGAATGAGGACAGTGCCAGTAAAAGGTAAAGAGGGGAGGAAGGCAGAATGAGTAGAGAAGGCTTCAAACTGCATTTCAGATCTGACATTTATGAATGCAAGGGAGAGAAAACAGCACTGGGCAGGGAGACATCACTACGCCACCCTGACAAAGTCTTAGCCAATCTAACAGGAACCTCAAGAGCAAAGATTGTCTAATAAAGGAGAAACATGATGAACGGAAATGGCAGGCTCTAGTACCCCCACTATGCTCAGTCACTGGCTGGAGCTGCTTGAGATTTGCTGGCATCACATCAAAAACTGAGGCAGATGGAAAGAACTGCACTCTTTGTAGCAGAATGGTGAGTTTTCTCTTGGTGGAAAATCTGAGTGGTGCACTTCTAGTGGCTGCCTTACAGCATATCAAACCCAGTCTTCTTTGATAAATGAAGACACTGAAGTTCACAAGGATCTTTAAGGCACCATCAGATACTAGAACTTCAGTCTCTTGACTTCAGAGCCACTGCACCACCACACTGATACTTTGAAACTTTGGGATCATAGAACTTTCTGAGATCCCAAAATAGTAAAACAACATAGCAAGCAAAAGGCAGAGCTTAAAGGGGGACTCTGGTCTAACTAACTCCAAAGCCCGTAATTTTGCCACTAAGTAGCCAGGAAAGTGAAACTGATTTGAGAAAAATAAAACCTTTCAAAGATAATGTCCAGACCTTGACCTTAAATCCACTCAGATGCCACTCACCTCTACTTGCTCTCTCAATTCAGACTACTTTAAGGACAGAGAGGTAAAAATACTTTTTGGATTGTTGTAAAGTAGGATTATGACCTGTTTTGATACAAATGTCATTTCTACTACAAAATACTTTGTACCCTAAAAGAGAGGATAATGTCTCCTCAGTCAGCCTCTGAGTATCATAAACTAGTGAAAGTCTCGAGGGTGTGTGTGTCTGTTTTCTTTCTTTCTTTCTTTTTTTTATTAAATCATAGCTGCGTACATTGATATGATCATGGGGCATCATACACTAGCTTCACAGACCATTTGACACATTTTCATCACAACAGTTAACATAGCCTTCCTTGCATTTTCCCAGTTACCATGCCAAGACATTTACATTCCACATTTACTAAGTTTCACAAATGCCCTTGTAAGATGCACCACCGGTGTAGTCCCCCAATCCCCCTCCCTCTGCCCACCTCCCCCCTCCATCCCCTCCCTTTCCCCCTTCCCCCTATTCTTAGATTGTAACTGGGTTATAGATTTCATGTGAAAGCCCAAAAATAGTTTCATAGTAGGGCTGAGTCCATTGGATACTTTTTATT